>CAUJAO010000266.1:0-18477 GCA_963082485.1 Eudonia mercurella
AAAAAATTGGATTTAATAAAAATACAAAATAAATACAAATCGGTCATTGTCCTTTTAGAAAATATATTTTTTTCAGAATATCCATTTAAAGTTATTTAAAGGCAGACTAAAAAGGAGTTATGAATTGCAGAGTATCTCCCGGGGCGGAGCGCGCGGCCTGCCGCTGGACGCTGACGGGGCGCGGCGTGCGGCTGCGGGCCGACCTGGCCAGCCCCGAGGACGTCACCCTCGACGCCGACAAGCACCGCGGCACCTCCGTCTGAGCCCACGCCGTAGCACCAAGGCGTAAGGTCCAATATCACGAGACGTCGATCATCACCGCACCACATTCGCCTGAGCCTTCATTTCAAGGAAAAATGTCCAATATAGCTCGCAGTCGTTATGAGACGTCGAAAACTAGCGCAACGTCTTCTACTAAATTTCACACCGCGCTAAACGGTCCGACGTCGCCGGCCGTTATCGATAGACGTCAGTCACCAATGTAGAATCTATATTCCTCGAAGCAGTCGCAAGACGTCGATCACTACCGTCTGAACCCTCATACCACGCCGCAAGGTCTAATATCGCCGCAGTTATTACGATACATCGAACACCAGAATGGCATCTCCGTCTGAGCCTTCAATCTACATTATAAGGTCCAATATCACCTGCACCTGGCACTAGACGTCGATCGTCTCCGTTGAACCTTCACGCCGCGCCGAAAGGTCCAATAGCGCTTGTAGTTGGTAGTAGACGTTGAATACTAACGTGGCTACGCCGTCTGACTCTTTGCACCACGCCGTAAGGTCTAATATACATAGTTTGCCGTCTCAAAATACACGCGCCAACTTTCGTCTGAGTCTTCATGCTACGCAATAAATTCCAATATAGTATAATTTTCTATTTTCACAGCTATCGGTAGACCTTGTCAACCTTAACCTTTTGAACGCCAGAGCGCAAACGCATTGGCGCCCCTTCCACGCCAAGCCACAAATTCAGAGCAAATACCTACAAATAAAATAGGAATGCCAACGATCTTATCGATAATTTGTCAATAACCAATTTAATAATTGCTATTCGTCACATATTTTTGAAATAAAATATTACTCGTTATATCAATCTTTATTTGACACTATTTCGTATCATTTAACAGCAGTTACAAAATTCTAAACAAAGTAAAAGTAGACATTAGAACTGCAAACGAATAAATCAGATAATAATAAGGTACATCACTAATCTCGTTCGTTAAGTCATCCGCTGTCGGGAAGACCCGACTATGGCGTGGTTGGCACGACCTTTGACAACTTTCTCGCGTGTGAGGTAGGGATGTGACATTTTAAGTAAACTAAAAATTATAAACAACAAGGTAAAGAAAAGGTTGTCTATTAGAGTACTAATTATTAAGAGGCCTATTACATCTCGACTGTGATTTTTGCGTAAAATGCCCAGTTTCGTATTTTATAGTAATTTTGCAGTTGTATTTATCGTTTTTATCGAATAATAAATTCATCCTTAGTATTACAAATTTCCGGCCGGCGCATCGCATTTTATAGTAATTTTGCAGTTGTATTTATCGTTTTTATCGAATAATAAATTCATCCTTAGTATTACAAATTTCCGGCCGGCGCATCGCATTTTATAGTAATTTTGCAGTTGTATTTATCGTTTTTATCGAAATAGGATTATAAATTCATTATTAAATGTTTATTCCTCATGAAGTAACAATTAATCTGGTATAAATTTTGCTCAATAATATTATCGTAGATAGGAGAAATTCACATCGATCTTAAAGCGATTTTAGAAGTTTTGTAAAATCTAAAAATGTAAAAATGTAAAATGTAAAATCAATGATATCTAAAAATTCCGAGGCCGCTACGAACTATTCGACTACATAAGAGATAACATTCTATTTTTTTTATTTCATTTGTTTAGAACAGTAGTTCAATCTAGGAGCTCAAATAAGTGCCTTCGCGCATTTTATGTAAATCTTTCTCTACTATTTTGGTTTTCATTAAAAAGGTAAGCAAAATTTACAAAAAGCGAGGCCGCTACGAACTATTATATGCCAATAGCTATTCTGCACTATTCAATAAATTTACCTAACTTACCCTTCACTAGCTGTCGTATCTTGCCGACTGTGGCGTGAGGAGAACACCTTTTTTAAGGATTTCGATTAGCAATATTTAATGATAATTTTTGCTTGTGAAATGTAACTAATGGATATATCTTCGTGCCATTTTACAATATATCATTACTGTACTTTTAAATAATAGGAAAAAGAAACACAAAAAAGTTAATTTAGTATATTTATTTTGTATTTTAAAAATGTCGTTTTCTCGTCGGCTATACACGACGGTGGCGTGTTGGGCACTTTTTCATTTGTCGTCCAGTGCCGACCGTGGCGTTCAAAAGGTTAACGCCAGTGCAAAAAGTCCGATGATTATATCTCGCCGCGACTTTTTCGGAACCTACAACGTGCCGATTTCTAAACTCTACCCTCGTCCGATGGGCCATCGGACAAAAGCAGTCTTAACTTTTAATGCAACACTGAGAGATCCAATATTACTAACCATATACAAGGTGTATTCTCTTAAATCCGCCTAAATATAAGCTGCTAGCAAAATGACAAATGTGTTTGTTCCTTCGTTCGGTTTTACAGCCTTTAAGGGCTAATTCAATGTTTTGATGTTACTCTTCCATTTTTTTTACAAACTTATACATCTTTACAACAATTACAGATAGATTGAGAGTGTGTACCCGAAACTTTAATTTTCATGAATATGAATGTTTCGGGATTATGATGGTTAAATGAATTGATTAAAGAATTATAAAAGAAACTATAATTAACAGATTATCGTGGCAAATGAATTAATCAAGCTAGAAGAGGCGGTGTAGGTTAGGTACAAAAAGTATCTTAGTATTACGTCCACAAGACTGTTTTTACATTGCTACTTGAAAGCTTTCAGCGACATAAGCTCGCGCATTACTGTTTAAAGTAGATCAATCCTAGATCCATAATAGGCAAAGTCAGACGGAGTAAGCTTTATCAGTAGTCAGGAAACTATTGAATAAGAATTCAGTAGTCAAAATAGACTATTATCCTTTAAGGCGAAGGGTAAGGCACACTAGCGCCGCTAATGGATTTAATTTGATAACTGCTAAACTGGATTATTTTTCAAACATTGCGGACCTTCCGACACTAGGCAAACATCTATTATTTAATAATTGTGCACTACTTTTAGGTTTGTTTTTGTATTCATTCGCTAACACCAAAAGTGGCCATTGTTTGTAAATAAATGCGATAGCCCGTTTTGTGAATAAACCACGCAAGAAAAATTAGAGCACAATAAATTATTAAATAAATACTATGGATGCTTTCCTGCTGTCGGACGGTACGCAATGTTTAAAAAAAGATCCGGTCCGTTAGTAATTGTCAAATTATCAATTGGTGGCGCTAGTGTGCCTTACCCTTCGCCTTAAGTGGGCACAACATCTTGATTTCTTGTAAAATTAGTTTTTGACTTTATGTCAAGGGCATTAAATTAAAGTTATGACTTCCAATATATTAGCAGAGCCCTATTATTATATAGGTTGTAAATTAAGTCACAGAAGTAGTATGTACAAGCGAATCGGTCAGCCACGTAAAAACAGTGCTTGCATTACGCGTTCAATTGCTAATTTAGGGTGAACTGTTTGGAATTGAAAAGACTTGAATCCAAACGTCTGTTCAAGTGCGCTTACCTCAAACAACGACAGTACGTATTGTAGCGCGTTAAGGTTGAAAGTTGTTTGACTTAGGCTAAGTTTAATATGTAATATATTTTTTTAAACCAACGTTTAAGTAGACCAGCATTTCAGCGCATACTTTTTGGCATTTTCTGAGATCTCTTGATGGAATTACGACTTGTTTTTTTTTGCATAAGTACGTTACCTATCGTACGTAGCACAAATCTTTTTTTTACACGTGTGTTATTATACAAAATTAATGTTAGGTTATATTATTATATAATATGAGAAACATCCGTGGCATTTATTTTTATACGTGTTTTCTCTTTCGCCTATGTAAGTGCCATTAAATTATTATCATGTACAGTGAAGTTCAGAACAAACTTGGCACCTACTCTAATATGAATAGAGTTCAATTTACAGTATTTTTGTCAAAGAACAATAGGCAAAAATGTATGGAAGCTGGTTCAATAGTGAAGACATATACATATGTCGTTGGATAGGTATTTTTATCTGGAACAACATTTACTATGACAGCTTTGTTGAAATGTTTGTCCGTTCTGAGTTATAGGTATTAAGAATAAGGTAAAAATGAATACCTATTAATATTGTAATATCTAAGGAAAATAACATCAATATCGTTGTGTATTACGTATTTCGTAATTGTCAATTGAAATATAAAGTAAACACCACGTAAACACAAGTACTTTGTGTCGGAATACAAAAATAACTTGGTTGTTTGTGTTTAATTGTTAAACAAATATAAAAACGAGTTTGACTATGATAAACAAGTGGCATGGGCGGGGCACATAGTACGGAGAACAGTATAGTATAGTAAGTCGGCCCATACTTGATTAATATGGGTGAAAATTCCATATTTATGCATGACAATGCTAGGCCACATACAGCTCAAATTGTAAATGAGTATATTCAGGACGTTGGCATCAATTGCATGGACTGGCCCTCGAGAAGCCCGGATCTAAATCCGATTGAGCACGCTTGGGACGAGCTCGGACGGCGTGTGAGAAATCGGAACACCGCTCCAGCTACACTTAGGGATCTGAACGGACAAACATTTCAACAAAGTTGTCGTAGTAAATGTTGTTCCAGATAAAAAATACCTATCCAACGACATATATGACTTTGCTTTTGGAGGAGTGTACCAATCTGCCCATTGTCCCTTGGACTACACTGAATAGTTCAGAGATTAATCGGCCTCTCCAATTTCTTTAAAATAATTATTTTATTATGTTTTCTAAAAGAATGAACTGACAAATAAATTTCAAGGCCTTGTTCATGTATTTATATTGTGTACATAAGTTTCAAATTTTTAGTTTTAAGTATACTTAATATATTAAAATGATAAAATAATTGAAAAATAGATTATTGATTTAAGAATCTATTTTAAAAGCATTAGTGTTATGTAGATAAGTATTTTATGCATTATTTCAGAGACGAGTTTAATGCTCATTCTCGGCGATCAGTACCTCCTTAATGAAATTAATTAAATTGTATTATTTATTACTTACCAACATACATTTATCACAGCAACTTATTTGATGTTTTTTTTAAGAGTGGGGTTAGATAGAATGGTTAAGTTTTCGTGCCGTAATGTTAATTCGCGATAGCGTAATAAATATTTTGCAAATTGCGTCTGTCAATTGTTAAGTAACAAGGTGTGAAGGCCGGTCACCGAACAGAGAGAATTTCGTACAATGACGCGGTATTGTTTGTCTCGTTCGCAAGCGCACGAATATATTGCCATAGCGCTCGCACTACGCGAGAGTGAAAAACGATTGTGGTTGTTTTGAAGGCCAGCGCCATCTCTTGACAGGAGTTGAAAGCGGTTTTTAATTCCACCAATTTATTTCAAGATTTTAGCTAAATGCCGTTGCCCTTTGTCTCAATATTATTACGATCAATCATTTTACCTGACTCGTACACGCGAAGTCTTAAGGTGACACTGAAATCGTACAATCTTCTTTACAGTAGCGTATGTGGAACATTTTGCAAATGTATTTTATTTGTCTGCAGATTTCCGCAAATTTAATGTAACGTATGTAGCCGCCATTATGACACGATTCTAATAGATGTATTATACTAAATCCCACTTATGTCCTAAGTTATTAACGTCGTGTTATCATTTAATGAATATTTAGTTAAGCATTGTGATAGAGTAAATTGCGATTCTCTAGGCTTTAAAAATTTTGATGCAACTGAAGTTTTAAAGCTTTTATCAGCTTTTAGTGCTGTGGCTTTACTTTAACTATATATTAATTGAATCATGCACTATTTGTCAATGTAGATAAAAACTAACTAACACACAAGCGTTGACAACATTTCCACGAGTTTGGTCTTGAACCTAACCCTTTCTTTAGGTCTTCGTGGTTATATATGTATCAGACTCGAGAAAATTTAGCCAACACTATCTACATACTTTTAAAGCCAAAGTGAGCCTTATTTATTGCTAACAAAACATCGTATCAGTTAAGAATAGGACTTTGTTTATAATATTTATATATGCATTTTGACACCTTGTTTAAGTTTTGAACAAAATATTTAATTAAAAGGTTACATGCTAGGATATTGGTTATATTGTTGGTCTGACTCAAAGCTGAAGGAGGAGGTTTGTTTTTATAGCGTCTTTCAAAGTACTAATTATCGAATCATTGCTGAGAACAATTGGAGAGATGTCCTACATACAGAACGCACTGACACTAAAATAATTGAATGAAGACTTAAACTTTATTGTTCTTGTAAATAGTTTCTAGCTAATATAGCGTAGGTTTTATTGCTCTCTTTAGCATAGAAGTAGCCAGGATTACGTTTGAACAATTTTGATTTTCTGTTTGGAAATATTCTGATTTTTACATCATTAAATATCGATAGATGTTCTTAGAGCACATTGAATTACTGGCACAGTACAGAGGAAGTATGTCGGAAGTTGATGGTAGCATTTATGTGCAGCATTATAAACTTGTATGCCAATGTGCCAGAACCCTTTTAGCTAGAATCTCGTTATTTTACCCCTGGTTACTGCGTGTAATTTATACTGTTAATATTTATATAATATAAAACCAAAGCAAATAATTAAAACGAAAACTGCCCGGAACCTACAAATCCGAGTATGACTACGTCACTAATTACTAATTTAAAGGTAATTTGTACGCGGAATATTACTATTTTTAATGAAGTAGTAATAAGTTGTTTGTCATAATTTAATTAATTTAATCTATCTTCCTTTAAATTGTGCCTCGAGCTAACCTAACCGTTAACACTTTTATTTACGTATAAGCGTGAATTGAAATAAGAATAATTTGCAAGCATTTCATCCTTAATAATAATGTAATCAAAGATTTAAAAATTCTGCGCAAAGCGCTTATAATTTCATTGCTTATTTTCTTGCTCCAGCCTGATTCATCACAGTAAATTGTGATATTAATCCAATTTATTATTGTTGAATATTGGACGAGACGTTATGGTTAGGTAAACTGGGTTTTAAAATAAAACGCTATATTGATTTTATATACTTTTATTCACGGAAGTCAATTGTAAATAATTTTCGCATCGTCGCGTATTAACATCGCTGCTATTTATATATTTTAGTTAAGAGCGTAGCACCCCTAGTGTTTGCATTACTCTCTGGGGTTGTCTCACTACAAATTACTTATGTATTTAATTGGGAATTAAAATCTTTTTTATTTTATTTATTTATGCTAAAAATGCACTGATGTATATTATTTGCTATAAAAACTGGGCAGCTACCGCCATCTTCTTGTTTTATTCTTTTCAATTCTTAGTTTTATCGATAGAGAGTGAAAAAATACTGCTTTTTTTTCTCACATGAATTATAATAACTATTCGTTCAATTCCCACGGGATCAATTTGCAAAGGCGCATTACAAAAACGAAAAGGCGGGCGTCCGCTAGTTGTAAAATAGAATTAAAGTAATCTAAGTGACCTATTGCCCGGTGTGACCGGGTGGAAGAGAAGTTATTGCTATCTTTCAATTTATTGCATTTCCTAGAGTAGTTTGAATGTTGCAATATTTAAGAGACCATGACAGTAAGCTTTAGTTAGATTAGATTACGCTAGAGTATTTATTATACATATGGGGTGAGACTCTTCTATTACGGTGAAACTTGCAAACGAACGAACGGAGACGTAACTCGTAACGCCCGCGATACCGCCCGCTGCGCTCTTATGTAAAACAAACGGAAAACCTACAGGTTTATTCTGACACTTATTATATATTGTGAGCGCGTCATGTCACACTGTACATAATGTATTAGACACAATACCACTACCACTAGTCACCGCTTCGCGTAACAATTTGTCAGGAAATAATTTTAAAGGAAAATGGTTGCAAAAGCTTGTTTGGATTATTCAAACATATACTGCATTGCGCATAAACAAATGTTCGTGTCTTTTTTTGTGAAATGTGGGTCTAGCACGAACTCCTACTTATAACGTACCTACTTTCAAAGTAGTGACAACGTCATCTAATTTATGAATAGACGTCGCCATCTATCCCAGGCGGGAAACCAAGGATTCAACAAAGAAGCTATCTTTGCCCATATGTAAATGTTACGGTTGGTCAAATTTTTAAGTATATGCGCTGTAACATAAAAACGACTTTCTTGCTAACGAGTTTGATACAAATACGGTTAGTTTTTCGCGCTAGTCCTACGTGGAGCGTATGTAACTAGGCAACAAAATGTTTATTGTGAATGAATGTGTGTATGTTATTTATTTACGAGAGATTTGCTAATAGCATATATATACGATAATATTATATAGTACGATTCAGGCCTATGTCGTCGATATAGTATATGTTACTAACCAAACTCACACATTCTGTGTTTCAAATGAAGGGCCTTAAATATTATAATCGAGAACGGAAACGGCCGAATTATCATTAGATAGGATATCATCACACTTGCTCATCTTTAGTTATTATAGTTACATTTTATGTAGTGCCTAGTCCTAAGAATGTCACAGCATAATGTTATTTGATTTTGTTAATACTTTCTAATGTTTTAATTTTAATTTTACCGACCTGATAGCAAGTACACTAAGAACAAGATTGTTTTGCCAAAGGATAAATAAAATATGCAACGGTGTATAACAAATAAGTAATTAATGCTTCTCGTGTAGACAACTAGTTATTGCAAATAAAAATCAAACAGCTTTAACATTATGAATATTCTCCCGCGTTGGTGTCGTAGCAAAAGAGATAGCTAGAGATAAATCATTAAGTGTAAATTCTATTGTTTATCATTAGTGCTCATTTGCAATAACTAGTCAGTGTCACTCTATTGATCGACTTAATTTCTCGAAATAAGTTGATTTATATGACCGTTCCAATACATCCGTCCTTTGAACCCACAATTATTACAAAATTTTGTTGCATTATAATGTTGCTAAAGAGACATTATTTATTAGACCCATGTAATCAATTCTCCTTTGCCAGACACGTGTAAATACTTATGTTATGTACCCATTACAAGTTCAGAACATTAAACGGTACACTAATGAGATAACGTCTTCAGCTTGTAACTTTTACTTTCAAAGCATCTCGTGCTTCAAGTTGCGGGCCTATGTGTATTACACTAGCAACTTAAGCATTACAATAATCAGTAGGTATCAATCAGTATTGCGTATATGTTAGAAAGTGCCCAAAAACTTAATGAGCACACAGTCCGTAGTCCTACCTAACCATACTGTCTCTTTAGAAACGAATCATATATAAAATTTGTTATCATTTATAGTGTAAGTGTTCTTATAAATCACATTTTCGTTTTATATTCACCATGACGGCAAATTACGAAAAATATACACTACACAAACAACAATGCAATATTGTGAGTTTTATTTATTAAAGAGTTTAATCAAATTTTGCGTTTTATTTGAATAATTTGTTTTAACCTGTTTTTATACGGTTTACTTACGGTACGGTTACTTTAGGGCCTACACTCTTTCTGAGCATGATTAATGATCTGCCTGAAACTGTACAAATTGCTCAGTGTCTTCCATTTGCAGATGACCTCATTATATCTAGGAATCGAAAATGAGACACAGTGGCTTTACAAGCGGCCACTGACGCGGTATCAATGTGGAGTCAAATTAACTCTCTTCCATTTAATACTGCTAAGTGCAAATTAATTACCTTTACGCGTAAACATCATACAATTCAGGCAGCGTACACATTACTTAACTCTCCCTTGGAAAGAGTTGATTTTATTCGTGACCTTGGACTGACCTTAGACGCAAAATTTGACTTCCATCAGCATGTGACCGAAACCTGCAAGGCTGCGAGTAAGACTAGGTATTATTATAAGAACTGCTTCACAGTTTCCTAACATGACAGTGGCGAAAGTGTTATTTTATTCGTATGTTCGGAGTAAATTAGAGTGAGTACCTACGGCACTACTTTAATCTGTGGTACGACGCTATCGTGTGGGATCCCGATTTGGTGGAAAGAGTGCAACGAAAGTTCGCACGCTGGATGTACAAACGCAGGTATGGGTATTATCCTTTTCTATATCCCTCGTCATTTAAAGGGGGTGCCGCGCGGACGCAAAACTGCGAGTTTCAAGTTTCTTTATGATAGCGAGCGAGCGGCGCCTGGCAGTGTTGTGACAACAGCCCACGACTACGAATACGCACGCACACTAATATCTGTACAGAGTAGGCTGGTGATTTAATTGGAGCATTGTTTACTTTCGTAAAATCATAGGCGTTTGGGTAAAAAATAAGTCTTAATATTTTCATATTCACATTTTTTTATCGCGTTTTGTTTGCGCTAAGCTAACTATAATTTTATAATTTGTATTTTCTCTATAAGTGATTGATTATTGTAATCTTTTGAGAAATAAATGTCTTAAACCTTAAACCTCAATGTAAATTTTTAATGTTCTCAAGTGGTGTCCGGAAATCCGGAGTTGTTCCGAAAAAAAAATATTGTCATAAAGAAGTCTCCATTAATTTTTGTCTATGTTCTTCGAATTTTAGGTGAATTAGCCCTACCTATTCATCAATGATTAATTCACTTTTGAAATTGTGATTTTTAGAAGTACTTGTAATGCTTTTAAATAAAGCCTTATTATACTAAGTATCAAAATATTAATATAAAATACAGTGAAAAAATTAATCGCCCATCCGACCCAGCCAGGAATTGAACCTGGGTCTTCCGCAATCCGGGCGGCTGCACTGACCATTATGCTACCGGGAAGGCTGACGTAAGCGCTGAATTTTGCCACTGTTTTTTGATTTTTTGAAATGCTTTAGAGCGACATTGGTGCCGTCTATCTATCCAAAGGTATTTGCAACCGATGGACATGCAGATTCATCTTTGCAGATGAATACCACAAATTGATGACACATCTTATCTTATCTTATCTTAGTGGGGCCTGTGAGGTTTCCCTCTTGCAGTAGCACTTCGACCCATCGGGATCTTTTGTGCAACCCCGTCCTTTCACTCCTCTTCCTCTGTAAAGATAGATGCCATAAGTTTGGCCACGTCCTTAAGAGCGAAGAGCCTGAAGTCCTCCGGTCTCGGATAAGCCGACCCCAGGAGTCCCATTCTTTTCCTAGCCAGAGAGTCGCAGTCACACAGTAGGTGCTGCATTGACTCCATTTCCTCTCCACATGCCCTACACAAGTTATTTGTTGATAGATGCATTCTGTGGAGCATTTGTTTTGTGGCATAGTGCCCTGTCAAGGCACCGATGGTTAATCGGGCCTGCCTTCTACTGCCTCCGCATATGAACTTACTCCGTCCTAAGGCGTTTTCACCTAGGAAGGATTTGGAGTGTTTCATACCCGGCTGCTCTTTCCATTCGATGCCGTGCCTGTTTTTGATGTAATCTTTTAAGGCCTTGTTGATGGTACTTGGTGCAAGTGCCACGAACGGCTCTGGACCAATAAGCTGGGTCTCTGAGCCCTCCCTGGCAAGTGCATCTGCCATCTCGTTGCCGTGGATTCCCATATGGCCTGGGACCCAGATCAATCGCACCTTGTTATGTCCACCTAGCTTGTTTAAAGCTTTGGTGGTTTCTAGAACAAGGCCAGAGTCGATTCGGGGCGATATGAGTGATTTGAGCGCTGCTTGGCTGTCACTCAGGATGAATATATTGCGCTTTTTCATAGCTAACTCTATATTCTGCTTTGCACATAGGAGAATTGCGAAAGTTTCGGCTTGGTAAACAGTGGCAAATTTCCCCATGCTTTGACTATACTTGAAGTCGTTGTTATAGACGCCTGCCCCTGTGCCCGACTTCATTTTTGATCCATCGGTATACCAGATTAGGCTGTCTTTTTCCGGAGACGGTGGCCCTCGTTTCCATTCGTCCCTGGTTGGAACATAAACTTTAAATTTCTTTTCGAACATGAATATGGGGGATATTTTATCGCACCCCATTTCCATGATCCTGTCAGGAATGTCACCTGTTTGATGACACATAACATAAGTGTAGCAAATAACACTTAAAAAAATAAAAGTTAAAAAATATACTAAGTATTTTTTTAATCAGTATTCCTTTTTTGTTATATTTTTTGTTTCGTTATCTAACTCTCCATGCAACTATCATAAACATTGGATAACCTATACTGTCAATTATAATGATATGGACTGATTTTTTTTTAAGAACTACTGAACAAGCTTGAGCGCCTTCAAAACGTATGCATTCGCTTCATCTTTAGCCTTCGTAAGTATGATCATATCTCCGAATACAGACAACGGTTACAATGGCTTCCGATACGAATGCGCCGTAATTATCATATATTGGTTCTTCTTTATAATATTCTTTTTAACCCATCTTCGCCTCATTACATTACCTCAAGGAGCGTTTCTCGTACCTTTCGTTATCTGGACGCGCTCATCGCTCAGCCTACTATCTCCACTTAAATCTTCCTCCCTGCAGCACTAACATGTATGGTGATTCTTTTACTGTCCAAGCAGCAAAACTTTGGAATAAATTACCAATACCTCTACGAGAATGTCGCACTGTGAGTACCTTTAAAAAACAGCTAAAAAGTTATCTACTATCGGTTACTTGAGCGGCACTGAATCATGTTATGTTTTTATATATAGAATATATATTATATTTAGTAGTATATTCATATTTTTGTGTATATAAGTATGGAGTTTAATGTGTGGATGTCTTTATGTTATATAAATATCATATTTTCTTAATAGTTCTGTGCGCAGTTTGTCTATCTAACTAGCTACTTCCATACTATCCTGTCACCATGGTCTGCTGGAAGAAATCTCTTTTTAGAGATAAGCTTACCTGTACTATTGCGATCCAAAATGTTAACCATTGTAAATGTTTATTTGTGTACGAACTATTAAAATAAAATAAATAAATAAATAATTTTTCAACAATTAAATAAAACTTATCCAGCAGATAAAAAGTTACAAAATCAAATTAAAATTGACATTTTAATATATAATACTATTGTATTTTTAATATATAATACAATCAAATTAAAATTGACATTTTAATTTGATTGTATTATAGGGTGACCCCTATTATACAAGAAACGAGATGATAACACATTTTTGAAATGGCTGTTTAATAATCTATTAGGCTAATCAATTTTCTCTGGGGATTGAAAAATCGGTAAAACAGTTAACAAATTTTACAGCATTAAAAATGCGCCTTTTCTGTGTTAAATATACCTACATGTATTATTAAATTATAGTCTGATTTACGACAGGAAAATCAAGGCCATCAAGTAGGTACCGCTTCTTAAGGCTTTTTCCAATAAATTAATCTCACGCATTGATTATGTGCATTCGGAGGACTCTTTATCGGTAAAGAGTCGTATTAAAGTCAATTATTCACGTTATCATTAAATGCTTATGTACGCGACTGTACATGTTGTTGTTGTATGGGAAAAATGAAGTTGATATAACTTTTCATAGAAGCATCGACAAATTCTGGCGTTGGTCGACAAATTCCGACAAATTATCCACAAATTATTGGTGTAATCAGATCTTCGCTACGACCCGCAGTTTCAGATATACAAGGTGGCTACGCCAGGATGAGCGCTCATCCTGGCGGGGCCACCTGTATATCTGAAACTTTTGAACGGTGGACCGACAAATTCCGACAAATTATTAATGTTATCAGATCTTCGGTTTAAGAGAAAAAAGGTGGCCACGCCAAGATGAGCGCTCATCCTGGCGGGGCCACCTTGAACTTTTGAACGGTGAACCGACAAATTCTGTGATTTCACGACATATTCCGACAAATTATCTATATAGTCAGATTTCCAGTTGGTGATGGTGGCTAAGATGAGTCACACCCGGACTGCCCCGTTTTCCAGATATATGAAGCTGCACTTAGGTACTTTTTCTAATTTTTCTTAGGGATTATTTTAAGTACTAAACTTCAAATAGTTATAAAAAAACTGAACATGATTATTATAAATTGTATATTAATTTAATTAATTATCAATTTTGTAAATTAAAACCTATTAGACTCAATTTTGATATATTGTATTCACTTTTTACGTGTTTTAATTTTGTTATAAGACGTCACCTGATGTAAGTCTGGTTGATAATTAATTAAATTAATATACAATTAATAATATTCATGTTGTTCAGTTTTTTTTAAACTATTTGAAGTTTATTATAATTAAACCCGTCCCGCGCTGTAGGTATAATTAGCGGGCCACCTTGTGTACGACCGTGCGTTGGATGGCGCGCGAGGACTTAAAATAATCCCTAAGAAAAATTTGAAAAAGTACCTAAGTACAACTTTATGAAATTGCCATATAAGATCGTCTTAATTAGGGCTATCGATTGGCATAATATAAATAATGATAGGTACCAAAAAAGTCCTACGTCCGCAAATCTGAAACTGTCCCACTGTGCGCCGCACACGCGCCCACAGTGCGCTCCCTGCGTTTGATTGAAGACATACTCGCTCATTATGATAGCCTGAACTATATTTGTAATAAATCCTATGAAATACTTTCTCTAAATTATGTTTCGTAAATCATTGTACTTATTTTATTATTATTTGATTTTATTCGTTGACATTTTTTGTTTAATGTAATTTAATTATTGATATTCCTGTCGATGAAATTTCTTATTTTAGTTATTATTTGTAATCTCATTAAATATACTTTTCCGGAGGACTTGCTTGTGTTTTGGGTATAATTCTGTAAACTTGCATGACAATAAAATAAATAAATATAGACGTTATAACTACTTATAATCAACTACGTTGTTGACGTGTGAATCCAAAAAGGAGTCAGGGATATGGATATAAATAAAACACCTCTTTTATTGAATGGAATTTAAAATTTATTAAACCTACCTATCTAGAAATAATTATAATCTTCACATCTGTTACATGTTTGTATCACATGGATTTGAAAATTATTTTGTTATAAAATACCTACTATGATATTATTAGAAGCTTGAATGCATATCGTAATAATAAATATAAAATTGAAAACATAATTCATTTGATCTTCTCGAGCGACTGTATGCGCACAATTGGTTTTCTACTATTTCTAATTTAACAATAATAATTTGAAAAAATTTGTTGGACCTACCTACCTAAAGATAAATAATTGAAAAATTATAATAATTAAAATATTTAAAAAGTGTGTTTGTTATATTATTATGCATATGCAAAAACATGAAAGTAAACAATTGGTCCTAAGTAAATTAACTAACGTAAAATGCAAACTGTAAAATGGGTTATAAATGTTGAATAAAAATGATTGCTAGAAACGAAATAAAGTAAATCAACAACAAGAACCACACCGCGCCAGCCGCAAGCCTGCGTGCCGAGTGCGCGCACGGACACCCGTCCAACTTCCTACATTTTAAACAATTTGTACCCACTTTTAGCCTTACGCTTCGAAATAAATAGCTATATCTAAAATAGACAAATAATACTTCCAATTTAAATAAATACATAGCATTTCACCACTTTTGAGTTTTTAGATGAGCCAATCTGAATATCACAATAATATTTGCGCAGTCAAGCAATTTTCCAGATCAGCTAGCTAATAGTAGTTACGGAACGTCTCAAAAATGGTGAAACAGAACAAATCCCATGAAACAAGTGTCAAGTGTCATGTGCTAAATAAAAGTGTAAATTATAATAATTATATACTATTAAATATCGGCATCTATGGTTACAGTCCAATACATGTGAATATTTCAATTTTATCAACAAAACTACACTCTCCATGTGATAAAGACTATATAAAAATAAATATGTCTCTAATACACATCTAAATTTAAAAACGTTAGAAATACTAGCAAGCTATATTATAATAATATGCACTGGCTACACATTACATTTTGTATGCTTTCGCGTTTTGAGACTACATTCCTATTTTGTGACATTTTGTAATCTTGCCAACAATTGTAAAATATTAGTTTATTTTGTATTCAATCAATTGTCAACCTACAAGTTAATGCTTGAACAAACAGTTATCTGGAAACATGGTTTAAAATTGACTTCACACAATTAACAAGTTGCATACTGAGCATCATATTTTATTTAGTGTTAATTTAGATGCATCTACTTTTTTGTGTCCAATTATGTGACAAAATAAGTGTCACTGAATTGTATATATTTTGATAACTCTGGGTACTTTTTAACAACGTTGTGTATAGTTTCTAATAACAGCCGTCCACGTGTTTTATTTAGTTGGTGTTAACAGCAAACTGTTGTTTAAATATTTTAAATTTTCTTTGATTAATTATATGTGCTGGAAAGACCGGGGAGTGTGGACGGCCGCACGCAGGTCAACCGCTGCATCCGTATCGGGGCGCTGGTGGATATTGCTATTGGTTACGATATACGTTGCAACTACGACACTTAAAATAATGTCCATTACAATTTGAAAACACTACTTAAATCTATGTTATATTATATCTAAGTTAAATTTGTTATTACTATTATCATTAATACAGATACAAAAAACTATCCAAGATTTTCAAAATATATAAATATGTATTAATAATTTTACTGTATTAAAATAGAAATAAAACTTTATAAAATGCGATCGCATTACATAGAAAATGTTGCTCCTTTAGTCTCATACGATTCACACAATAGTCAACTGTGATATTGACCCAAAGGATGGTACTCGAAAAGATATAAATAAAACAACAAAAGTTTGAAATCACTATACAGCTAAATCGAAATACTACATGTGATACCTATACTAAACTTTAACCTGGGCAAATAAATCAGAAATGCAATTTTGACTTGCTACTGTGATGTTCTAGCAAAACAAGTATGTAAAATATTCGTTGACCATTCCTCCACTTACATTTACTTAACAGTCTTGCTTACTTCTAATTTAGTAATATTATTTTAATTAGAAGTCTGTCAAAAAAATACATATTCTCTGAACTAAATGCACATCATTGAAATTATTGTACCCCCACCACATGATACATCTAATTAATAATTGGGAATGTAAACTTAATAAATGTTCTAATACCTATTAAAAAAAAAACAACTTAACCAGTACCTTCGTTTGTATCAATTAAACCATAGTTATGCTCTATAAGAAACTCCAAACTGTTGTTACATTAAAGTTTGTTTATAAGAAAGTTGAATATAAATCTAGTTTTAGAAATCTCCCCTCTTGGGAAACATTTATAATCCAGTAACTGCACATTTATTGCTTAGAATATTCGATATATCAATATTGGTCCTTACAAGTGTAGCTTGAGTGGCGGAAATCAAAACATTGTGCTTTATAAAACAATTGAAAGGAAGCAGCTTAAAAGTCCCGCTCACTAGTACTACGAATATATTTGTTATTAAAAAATGTAAAAAAACGTAACAATAACAACTTCTGATTCAAGTTTGTTTGATTATTATAATAAGAAAATCTAACCTGAACATGCAAAATCTGTTTGAATATTCATATAAAACTAAATCTACGTCAATCATAGAGCTAATGATATAATATAGTGGCCGTGCTTCCATCAACATCCATTATTTATAAATAATTATCATTAATTTTATTGAAAACGTCCAAACAGTTACAAATCTCATATGTCCATAGATTATTGGTGAAAGCATGACCAGCGTAATGTTCACGATAAAACTTCATAAACGTCAATTATATACCTATTACTTGTATGTTCATACCTCAGTAAAAGCAACGAGTCCACTAATACATGAATCTAAATAAACAAAGTTTTAACATCAAAAGCATAGTATTCTTTCTTGTAATATTATTAAACTTCCTATAGCGTGCAAACCATGCACTAAATATTTATATTTGTTTAAGAAAAATAGTTATTTTTTAAATATATTTCTGTATTAATTTGTAACATCAGTATTGAATGATTATATATATTGATTGCAGCTTTGGTGTTCTATGTTACTTCTAACGTTAATTTTATATGCAAATTATATTTCCTAATTTATATATTTAAATGCCATATCACAAACATGTGAATGCATATAAAAATTAACGGGATATATTTTATGTCTTAGATGTACGAAGCTATTAATTTGTAAACAGAATTTTAAATTAATCTTTAAAAATAATATATCTCGAGTATGTGCCGTCTATGTTAGTTATATAATCTAAATATTAGGGAAAATTTCACAAACAACCTCTACCTTAGCGTTAGCCTAATATAAAAGTGACAGTGGCAGTAAATTTGAAAAATTCTAATTCACGCTTCCGTTTCCTCAATAAGTTTCTATCAGAATAAGTCTCGCTCTTTCTTTAAAATTAAATATCCTATTATTATCGAGTCGTAAA
>CAUJAO010000267.1:0-13815 GCA_963082485.1 Eudonia mercurella
AACCATTATAATGGCGGGACCAGGTCCTGAATTCTATCAATTCATATTGCAGTGTTTAGTACTGAATTGGTACTATTTGCTACCTTTGTAAAAAAATTAGTACCTCTTCTATTTCAAAGTTATATTTAAAACAGTTTGGTCCCACAGACAAACGGGCGGGACCACTTGTGGCAGCCATTGTTAGCTGCGATTAGTTTTATGAATATTTAGTACCTAATTAGTACTCTTGAAAATGTTTAAAAAGTGTGCCTGGGTACAGCAGGTACTTTGCTGTTGTATTAAAACACTGGTCCCGCCATTATAATGTTTGGACATAGGGTCTATTATATATAAACTTTTAAAATAGATATTTAGTACCTACTTGCTACCTTTTTATGACAAGGTTTATTCCTAGGTTTAAATAATTATTCACCTAAATACTTCACGTGATGCTCCGGGGCATGAAAAAAATGTAGTTAATATGTATATAATTGTAGACTCAATTTAAAAAAATGTATATCAATAGTTTCGTTGTAATATTTAAAACAAAGTGGGCGCGCTGGAGAGCATACTCGCCAGCGAGCCGTCCGAGCGATACGTCGAAGAAACTTAAGGATTTTCAGTAAAACTAATCTAACTCAAATCATTGCAATCACCTTAGCCACATCTTTTGCTGTAAACTTGTCAGATCTCTCAGACACGACGCCCCCACCATACGCATACGCAACCTGTCCAACGGGGACTGTACCACAAATTGATCTTTAAAAACATTTGCAATTGTTTTTAGATTATGTTCGCCCCCCACGCTCACCGGAACACTTGGTTTGATATTTAATTTACTTGTGTTTTACCAGATTTTTACGTAGTTTTTCCCCGATAAGTCTGAAGCTATCATCTTTATTTGAACTTGTCGGTTTTGACACCGTTTTAATTTATTTTTAAAACATTTCCTACTTTCTAACATTTCTTCGTAAATTTTACCGGAAAGCGGTTTACTACATTCTACCCATATTTTAAATCTAAGTCGCGCCTCCATAGGGAGGTTCACATAAGTGAATCCGCGACATACCTATTCCACCCCGCTATATAACCATCCCTCCTGGGGCATTTGCTACGATACGTCGCTGATGCAGCATCAGATAGTATGCATATTACAGTGTCATACATTTTATCGATTATAGCCCTATGCTTGGGATTATCACAATAATCATCACAACATTGACCCAATTCCTTCGGAAAGTCAATTTCTCTCAGTTTAAACTGACAGATCTGAGCATAGGTACTCTTGTGTTTGAGAAATTTCCCTTTCATTCCATATTACTCTTTTCCGACCTTCGTTGTGGTCACAAATAGGTAACATTATTTTAGGTTTAACCTTAAATAAATCACATTCAAGCACAAGTGGAAAGTGGTCAGACCAGTATAGGTGCATCATGTTTTACATATGTATTATTAATTGTCTTACCTTGCACTTCCGTGAGCTTCGCTTACAAAAGTATACGAATCAGAGTTCATTTCTAGTATAATTACATCTGCGCACACCCACTTTTGCTCGACACATCGAACTCAATCATTTCACTAAAAAATAACTAATAATAACGCATTGAAGTCTCCTAGTATCTTAAAAGATTCGGCACCAGAGTTCTCTTCGACTTCAATAACATCTTATCGCACTCCGTAAATATAGGTAAATTTAAATGAAACATCTTTTACGGATCTACTCGCGTTTATTTTACTTTTCACATTATTTAATGTTTATCCTGACGTTATTGATAGGTAAATTTTCTTGAGAGAGACTTATTTGGTGATTATTTTTCCCCGATAGGAGATCATATCTACAGACGCCTGCATATCAACCTATCCAAACTATCAAATTTCTTCAATACATTTCCGACCATTAAATATATAGCATAAGGTTCAAAGTCTAGTGATGAGGAAATTTCACAGTTTGAGGTTGGTTGATGCACACGCGTGTGCCCTTTAAATACATGTAAGGATATATTTCCTCTTTGCTATTTGGGGGAATCGCCACTGATGTCCGCTACATGACTCATTGAACAAAACTACAATTTGTATGACATTACAGCAGCGTCGCCTGGTGAGTTGCAATTTTGCCTAATTTTCGTTTTCGTTACGATATAACGAGATTGATTGGCAAATATAAAATTTGCACAAGGCGCCCTGGTGATTCAGCGGCAGCGGTGTGGTATACTGTAAAGCGGTAATTTTAAAGTGATAATTTTGGTACTGAGGACATTTTCAAAGTCAAATCATCAGACGGCATTATGTGCATAAAGGTCCACAATTTCCTCTGGTAGCAAAAGGTCTTAACGCCCTGTTTGAAGGAAGTCTTTAGCACAGCCTGACACACAGCTGAGAGCGAAGCGAAACGAATATGAGTTCGTTTCATAGGTACTTGGGTTCTTTTGTGCTTGGGTTTACACAGCAAACTTCAGAGCTAAACATGATTGTGAAAAAAGATGCGGTAACGAAGCGAAACGAATATGAGTTCGAATATGAGCTCCTAGTGTGGACTGCGCTATACTATAGAGTGGCTCTCCACTTACTATTTACTAAATGAAGAGAAAAAATATTTTCAGATAGGTCATACACGACACAAATTGGACTTGCAATTCTACAGTATAAATTAAAACAAACAATGTCGACGTTCAAACCATTTTATTTAATCGCATTTTTTGCTAATACAAAACAACGGGACAATTTAAATGTAGCCTACATTAATACGACGGTAATCAATCATACTATATCCCGAACCTTAACTAGACCCAATCACACACTGGAATCGAACCGCGCAGCTCACACCCTCTCATTGAGGACTATCAAAATTGGCGACAAAATATTGTATTTTGCAGCGCGATTCGACCTAAGCTTTCATTCCAGAAGTCTGTGCCAGAAAACATGAGTAACAGCCATTTCATTTATTTTGATGCATCGTAATCAAGATTATTCTATTTATGACATCTGCGAACCGCGTAATCCTAATAACGAACGAATGCTCAAACGAAAACCTAATGACAATTTAAAGAAAAAGTTAACCTTTTTAATTGTGCTTATAAACGAGTTTTCCATTGGCACAGAACTTTGAAATGCATCACATACTAAATAAGTACGTCAGTCTCCGCAAGCAAGCTTAATAACTCTGGTCTTTAGACTATGTATGGGTATAAAACGATTAAATCTATGGTAAGTCTACAGTCCCAACAATCTCGTCAAGATCCCTGATCAATAAGGCCTGGCCGGGTAGCCACATTGCATCGTGCCGTATTAGTCGATAAACAATTTAGCTTAATTTATATCTAGGGTCACATCGGGCGGCCTTACCAAAGCCAAGGCAAGCGTCAACCATCTTAGGCCACATCTTGCTAATCATAGGGCATGTTGGTGGTCAAATGATTGACTATTTATTACAAATGACGGCAATCGTTTTTCTTTACTTTTACGTTGAAAAATGTACGCGAATACACAAGTTGTCGTACATTTAACATGTCGGACATTGTGTCACCTTTTACATATTATGCAGACTAATTTGGACTCGTATTCCACTCCGTCAATCCGTCAACTAATCTCCGCTCGCTATCTTATACCCTGACTGTCGTGTTTAACTTTCAAAATCTCTAGTAAATACCAATTTCGTTCAGCAACCCGATGAAACATTTGTGGGTTGTCCGATTTAATATTTGCCGCATGCCTATAAAATGTATGTATTTTCAATTCAATATTCAAGATAGAGATTTTATACTTATAAAATTTATCTAATATTTTTCTGAACACAAAATGTAAATACCTATTCTCCTTTTGAACTTATTGAGGAAGACATAATTTTAGGACAAAAGTAAATTTTAGGGGAATTCATTTTATTCTGGGAACACGAAGTTATTGTTTTGCGTACTAATTTAAGTTTATTTTATTAATAAATTACTTTATTAAATTTGTTACTTTATTACATCCTATTATGTTTTAAAATTTTAAAAGGAACTCTGATAAAATAATTAGAACCAATTCATAGTTACCTTATATTATTTATTCTCGAATTTCAGTTTAAACATTTGTAATTACTTTTGTGTCTCGAACGCTGAAAAATAAACATTTTTGTTTTGCTGGCGACATTTCTAAATGCGATCTAGTAATGGTTGGTATTTTTAATTGTCACTGATTGATCATTTTAATTAATATAAATGACTGGTGAAGGCTCGAAAAATTGTCATTGAAATCAATTTTGGACATTCGCCTGATTAAACTAACTAACTAACTCAATGTCATGATTACATAGTTGTAGAATTAGCGAGTAGGTACAATGTGTCCGAGCATGAATTTGCAATATTTTCTGGACCTCTAGTACCTACCTACGCCTAACCAACATCATCGACCTATGCTGGGTCTACACCCTCTAAAGCCTAAGTCATCCCACAAGAGGATATAAAGCTATAACTCACCACGCTGGCCCAATGCGGGTCAGTGATATTAACACTTTAACAGCCGATCACGTACTGGGTACGGGTGGGTGGGATCGTCTCAGGGCGCTGATCACGTCCTCTGTACGGCATTGACTTTTTAGCGTTTGTTTTAAAATGACGTCCGTGGTACGTGATTTGCGTATTACTGTTAAAGTGTTAAGGCGACAGAAGTAACAAGTTCATAATTAAATATCGTTATCTGCGTCGCGGTAGGCTTGTAAAAGTACCGGTCAAATAATACTATGTACTGGGAATCGAACCCGACACATTTGGGTCGGTGGCGATAAAAGTAAAATACACGTGGAGATTTGTGTCTAGCATATGATACACACTAGAAGCATCCCACTCAGAAATCAGAATAGATCGGTGAATCTATTTTAATCGCGTAGCGTCCTGTTAATTTTAGTAAGAAATATATAACTTTAAACTGAAACGAGGTTAGAGCAATGTAATAACAAAACTAAAATGAATGTGTTTTTAGTAAAAACCATAAGAAGTTCTCGAAATAAAATCTGTACAGAAGTCTCTAGATCGTAGCATTTGATCGATTTTCTTTTATTTGTTTGAACTCAAGTGTTTAAAGTAGAACACTAGCTAGAACAATATGTTATAGGCATACGGCTGTGTTTTATTCTATCTATATTTTATCTTATAAGTATCTCGCGCGTGCAACTCCTCCACGGCTCTACTTTTAATAAGATGCTGATACCAAATCGAATTCTAAGCTGACATTGCGGTAACAATCTGATGTTCGTATTTGTACCCACTTAAAAACAAAGTCCCTATAAAAATGTACCCGACTATGTGACCGGTACTATAATAATAAAATAACTGGTTTTTTAGAAGCTTTAGTTCGTGAGTCAGGTTCATTTTCATTTACAAGTATAACAATCAGTCTATGGTAGTTAGACAATGTGAGTACAATACTTTTTCTAAAAAGAATTTCATCGCAAGCAGCATGAGACACATTTAGTATTTCCTTGACATACTATTTCACAGCAACGAACAATTCAATATTCAACCGACTAAGATCATTTGTTTTCAGCATCTGAGAAAAGATAGAGCCGGTGAGAAGTTCTCTCGAGGCCATAGATCGGAAGATATCTTAGATTCGCTGTTATTTCGCATAGCATGTGGTCTGAAGCAGGCAATGTACGAGGAACATAATAATAATTACAACTAATTAGGCATATTCTCATACTGCGTGTTAACATACATTATAGACAATTCAGTCTTTGGTGAACTAGGGATATGTGTCGAAATCTTCCAACCGATGGTCTGTGTCAATTATTTCATATAGGAGACTAAAGCTTTTTTAATTTGTTTTAATAACAAAAGTAAAACATATCGTTTGCCCTAGATTTTTTTAATTAACTATATTGTAAATGAATCTAGACCGGTGATTGTTTAACTCGCAAGTGTCAATGTAACAGTTTTAAATTATATGCAAATTTTATGGAATTATTTTAAATTGTATCTAGCTAGTTATAATTATAGGCTTAATCGATTTTCAGTTTTTATTTATAATTTAATGACCTCTGAGAGCCGGCTGATAACTTAACTATTGACGTAATGAAATAAGTTAATATAACCAAATAGGTAAATGTAACTAGGGTCTAGGGCATGCGTCCGATGTACCAAAGACAACAATCTTATATGTACGCAGTATTTCAACAATTAATATACACTTGAACTCTAGTCACACCTACATATTTTGTTGAGTCATTCATTCTCGATGCTTGAGCAGCGAAAAACATGTTTAAAATTGCATTTGTTTGTATATATAATAATACGGCAATTCATTATATACAGTTACCTATATACATTTGTAAATACAAACAACAAAGTTACGAAGCTGTATGACATTCCGAACGTTAGATATATCACACTGCTTAGTGTAATGAATACATAACTCCATAACAGTGTCCGTCAGACACATAGCCTTATTTACCTACTAATACACGTGTCTATAAGCTTAAAGCGCTTGAACTTACCAATCAATATTTTGATGCCTAAATGGTTTTTGTTGACTTGGTATTAGATTTAGGTTTGATAGTGCCATATTTTTTTAATCTTGTCGATCTTTTTTTACTTCTTTATTTTATGTAGGTAGATACCCTGTCTAATTGCAGGTAGGTAAACAGTCCTCTTATTGATCTTAGGATAACTGTTGCGTCTGTTGGCGGTTTCAAATTTGTGCATTGTCATTTGTATAATATTTTTTTTCGATGATGGTTCATGCTGATGATGATGTGAGGGGTTTAAATCCTCGATCTTTTTAGTTCAGTAAAACTGTGTCACTTTATGGAACCCCACGCGGACATTTTTAAATAATTTAAATTTGTCATAATTCATAATTAATAAATTATTTATTGCCAAAAATATAATAATTATTATTCATGTTCTCAAATACTCAACGGTCTACGGTTAGTATACCCAACAATATCCTACAATAAAATTTAAACATCCCATCTAATATAAAAAATGTGAAAGTTTGTTTATTCTTTCTTCTCTTTGCAGTTGCTAGTTGTGGGGCCTAACAGTTTGGTCGGATAATCACGAACGGCTGAACTAGACAATGAAGAGTTATATCATTCAACACGACTCCTTCAGTTTCCCATCGAGAAGTATCAAATAAAGTCGAAGATAATAATGTTAATCTGTCTATGGTCACATTCTGTCGTTTTGACACTAATAACGATTTTTTTTAAACTAGGTTTACTCGTAACCCCGACACAAAACTCAACAGAAATCCAATTGTTTGTCGGTCACATAGCGTTTAAGGTGTTAAGTTTTTGGAACCACAAAAAATAACAAACTAATGGCACCTTAACCAATCATATACAAGTCTTAAACTAAAGTCAACATCATACAAATTCTAATAATTTTAATGAACTTGATTTCCATCGTTTTATATTCCCAAACTTATATGTTACTGCTGTTTTAGATATATTATCTTGGTGTAGCAGGAGTCATAATTTCCAAGACCATGGGCACAACAATATTAATACGAGATAAACTTGCAATGTCTGTGCAGCAATGTTAATGTCTGTGCTGCAATATTTTACCACCAGAGGCGCCACTAGCGCAATCACATAAATACATAATGACTTACTAACATAAATATTACATGTATTGAATTTGTGATATCTTTATAAAAATCTTTTGTATTTTGCTTTTCTTTTTACGTAGTTTGCTAGTGGCTCCATCTATGCAACACTTTGCGTTGACTTTGCGTTGTAATAACAGAGTACCTATCAATGTCGAGCAATACACTTAAATGCAGAGATTTAAATAGCTGCTTAAATGACGCGCAATGTATGCTGTCGAATTTTTAAATGATATCTAATTGATGTTATTTGTGCGTCAATGACAAATGTTTGAGTAATTTACCCTAATATACAGCAACGGTCACCTTATTCAGAAACATTTCCCGAATGAAAATTTTGGATTCGCATGTAATAGATTGTCCATTGATGTTATTGCCATTGTTATTTTTCACATGTATGTATTTAAAGTTTTCCGTCTCAGTTTGCAGATTCAATTCACTTTTCTAAAACAATACGGATTCAAATGTAATGTTCACTTCTCATATTTATGCTTATGTACACGAAAGCGGCATTTTTTGAAAAATAAGCATTCAGGAGCGTTGTACAGTCGACAGTACATCAAGAGTAACAATACCATTGCAAGCCCGTTTTTTTTGCACATATTGCTTTTGGCCTTCTATGGCAGAGTTGCCCAAGTTGTGTGATCAAAACACCCTCAGAAGGTTTTCTAGAGAGGATGGCATCACGCCTCCTACTAGACTCCTTGAGACGATCGGACCGGATCGAGGGTCCTTTATTTAGTAGGGGTTAAGCGCACATGAGTAGGTATAAGTATTCACTAAGTACCAACTGATGTGATAACAAACAAACCGTTACGCTTGGTGTGTACCGACTGTTGAGTGCATTGAAAGTGTAACATCGTGAGGTAGTTGTCATAGATATATTTGAACTAATCGTTCGATCGGCAGTGGTTAATAAACAATGGCTATAAACAAACGTCCTAAGGTACACTAATTTAAATTAATATTATTGAATGTGTAAATGATATAATCATTAATGATTATCAGAGTAGGACATCATCTCAGTAACCACTTGACATTGCCAGTCTTAAAAACTAAACTTCCATAATATTGGTTATAATCCGTTAGTGTCACCGCTAAGGGTCTTCGGTTTGTACTCAGAACACGATTAATACCACAATAACAATTTTAAACGCAACTTTACACTCGATAAGACACAGATTTCTTTATTCGGAGATCTTCGATGATCGCACTTATTCGGTTTTAATCACTGGCTATAAAGGTTCTTTTAAAAGTTTTTAATCAATTTTAACCTCCTTGGTAATTGTTATTTTTAAATATCGCTCTGAGGCGAAGGTGTCCTAATTGTACAGCCTTGTTTAGGGTAATGTCTACATCCAAGCGATGGCGGGGGAGCAGTCGGAGAACAGGGAGTCCCGGGAGCGCCCCAGGGCCTTGGAGGGGGCCTGCTGTCAGTAAAGAGACGAGCTGGAGCAGGGCCCGTCCACGCCTTGCAGCTGCAGCTGCTCCGAATTTGCTACTAACTGGAAATGGAACAGAAATAGAATTACTAACAGATATTTACTAGCTACTAAAGGAAAAAATAAGATCTACAATATGAACACAATTCGGTTTATATCCGGACTTGAATTCCGTAGTTTAAAGTTCAAACAATGGCACAGGTCGTAAGGGTTTAATATGTATTATTGAGTGGGAGTCGTTTTTCTAGCAAAAGCCTGCAACTTTGCCCAGCGATAAAACCACCATGTTATTTAAAAAAATCGTTTCTTAACAGACTGTGTGTTCCCAGTGTTCAACAACAGTTATCGAAGCCAAAAATAATATAGTTTCATTGAAATATTACTGATTTAGGTCCAGCTAGGAAACAGGCGCTAGGCGGTCTGAATTAATTGGTTCTAAACTAAAAAATCAGTTACTGAACCCTAAAAACTGGTTCCTGTCGGACTCTGGTGCCACTATTCTAGAGCCTTCCTGCCATATTTCAAGTTTATAGTCTTTACATGAGCGGTGTTTAACTTTATATAAGTAAATAGAGTTAACTCATATGAGATTCCTATATTATACTTTTGTGTTATGCTAGAATACGTACATAATATATAGTCATTATTTTTTGGTAGGTAGTTTTATAGTGCTATTATAACAAATAATGGAAACAACGTTAAAATGACTTTTTGCTATCTAAACACCATGAACACTTATTAGCTACACCACACAAAACGACAGGCCACAACACAGTATACAATTTTGAGTACTGTTATTAATTGGATGTCACAGGGTTAGGCATGGCATTTGGACTTGAACAACTGTACAGCTCGCAAAGGTTGGGTTTGGGTTCACAAGACATTCAACGGTTATTGGGGGTACAAATAAATACCTCAGACGAGACGTTAACAAGTAGAAACTGAATTACATGACTGCCCAAAAAATAGTGTTATGTTTTTTTAATTGCAAGTAATAATAAGATAGTTTAAGGTTCATAAGTTAAGTTGATGTTAGCTAAGTTAGTTAAGGCGAAGGGTAAGGCAAATGATAATTTGACAATTACTAACGAACCGGATCTTTTTTTAAACATTGCGTACCGTCCGATAACAGGTAAGCATCCATAGTATTTATTTAATAATTGTGCACTACTTTTTGTTGCGTGGTTTACACACAAAACGGGCTATCGCATTTATTTACAAACAATGGCCAGTTTTGGTATTAGCGAATGAATACAAAACAAACCTAAAAGTAGTGCATAATTATTAAATAATAGATGTTTGCCTAGTGTCGGAAGGTCCGCAATGTTTTAAAAAAAATCCAGTTTAGCAGTTATCAAATTAAATCCATTAGCGGCGCTAGTGTGCCTTACCCTTCGCCTTAAGTTAATCAGTATTAAAGAAAGTTATCGATGGGTTGTTGAAACCGAATTATCATCGTTTTTTCAAGTGTGAACTTCCTCTTCTGTTTGCTAATAAAAAAATTTGCTACAAAGCTTTGCCGGCTCAGATTTTTTCACTTAGTCGCTCGTACAATAGTACATTGAAAAATTGTGTCATAATGCGCATTAGTGAGATTAACGACTGCAGTGCCAACCAACGTCAAGTCAGACAACCGCGACTAAAGGCTTCATACGCATTCCGAAACACGTAAGTCTCAAGATAATTTAATTCGGTCCCCACGGTTCAGCAACGAAGCAGTATTGAACCAATTCAGTTTCCCTTGCCGGACACTACGTACAGGATAGGAGATGACCATACTTCTCTAATTTCACATACAGACGGCAGCAGTCCGTCGGTGGAGTTGTTGGGCGAGCGCGGCGACGGCGTGGGCGCATGCTTGGGCAGCTCGCGCCCGGCCGCCATCTTGTCGTGCAGCTGCGCGAGCCGCATGCTCATCTGCCGTCTCTCTTTCTGCTCCCTCTCTCGCTCCCACCTCTTCGCACTGTAACTCCTTATCGAGGACGAACTGCTCTGCACCGAGCTTAGACTTGGACGTCGCGAACCTGTAGCCGTGAAACGACTCGATGTAGGCTTTTGCCGAGTTCCTGAATGAAAGTGTGTGCTGATGCTGCTGTGTCATGGTCTGGGTGACTAGTGCGAGTACTTGGCAGATCAGAGTTCTTTTCATATAAGATATCTTTTCAAATTCAGAGTTCTTTTCAGATAAGAGATCTTTTCAGATTCAGAGTTCTTTTCAGATTCAGATATCTTTTTCCATGCCATTTTAAAAAAACATGAATTTGTATTGTATTACGATCTGCTTACGAGAATTATATGAAGGAAGTTTATATGAATTTGTATTGAAAATGAAATGTATTGAAAATTGAAATGTATTGAAAATTGAAAAATCATGCTCCTCGTTTGTCACTTCATGGTGATTTAAATGCCATTACCAATTGATCAAATTGCAAATAGAACACGCACTAGCCACTGTGTTTTTAAGCAGCGATTTGAATCAGCTCGTGAGTTGTTGTAGAATTTTGTTGTGATATGATTGAGAAATTGCAATAGCATTTTGTTATGGATTTGCGTGATTGTTTTGTAAATAATGTGACAAGTATAGCAGCATAGACAGATATCTAAAAGACGATAAAAAAAACCTGTGTTGTGTCTTAGAAGATGGCTAAAATTTTAAAATCTTTGTACTTAGATAAATGTTGATAAAAAAGCATTTTTCCACGAGCGGGATTTAAACCCACGCCCTCTGACACTGTCTACTCTTCTGAATTTTATTTACAACTTAGAAACAAATGTTCTGAAAAAACAACTATTTCCATAATAATATGTAACACTTCTGTTAGGAGTGTAGTGTGTCAATGTTTATCACTCTTTACTTGCTGCAAATGTTCGATGCGAACTTATATAGTTGCGTTTAGAAAAGTTGATCATATCACATAGAGGTACGACATAAAATGAACACTTTGAAAAAAGGTAACAATAGCATAACAATAAGGGTGTATCGGTACATACTATAGTTTAAATTTTTTTTTCTATCCTTAATTGGTAATAAGTATAAAGGTAGGAAGAAATATTTAAATATAAATGGTATATCAGACGGTTACTTAACAAGAAAGACAAATGAAATATTAAGTCTGAAAATGATAAATACTCAAATACAAGTTACATACAGGTTCAAAATACTTCCATAACGATTACTTACGGGCAACGCTACTGAACATGGTTGAAATTAGCAAAGAAACAATTACCAAGACAAACGACACAGTTAGTCCTGTGTGCCGCGTCGCCGCTTACATGCAAGCCAACGCTACGTGGACGATCGACGAAAGCGAGAAGCGTACGTGCAGAGTGCTGGGTGAGAGCTTTTCACAATCGATCGACTTAAAGTCAGCATATATAGCGTGATCGAAGCAGCGACACAGTTTCAAGTTATGCAAATTCGTAACTAGATGGCGCTCCTTTGATAACCTACAAATTGTAGTTAACTTTACTCGTTCGATTAGTAAAAAAACCCACACTAGGCAAACTGAGCTTTTGAAACTGAAGCTTTGGCCTGCTGTGTATTCGAAATATTATTATAAAAAAATCTCCCTATATTACTGTGTTCCACGAATTACGGACAAGTTTTGCCCCCAATCCCAACATGGATGATTCTGATCATCGTGAGTGAATTTGAAATGTAACTGATGTGACAAACGCGTACTTTAAAAGAGGTTTGAGTAAGCTATGCTCGTACGCAGTTTCATGTTCCTTACGCTAAGCAATGTGTTTACAGAAAAGTAGGTAAGCAAAGCGTATTTCGTGTTGATTCTCTAGTATTTGAAATAGTGACATAAAGATACTTCCCCATGTTATAGACGTTCGAGATTCTGTACACAAAGAGGATAATGACCATCGAAACTTCAGCTTCGGTAGCGTTGATACAAAAAAGCCGTGATAGAGAGAGACAGAAGGATATACAAAGGACCATGGCCATCTTGCTCGCGCCCGCGTGTTCCGTACGACTGACACCACATCGATAGCAACACCTGCGTAATTCCGATAGCCCACACCACACTGTGCCAATGCCCCGAAGCTTACACAACAAGCATACTTACAAATGTTGTACAGCGGTACTGCGATGTATCCCAAATATGCTGTTTTGGGGAGTTAGGACCGTTTTCATAAACGACTCAAAAGTTTTGGGAAACCTTCAAGGTATGTTAAGTCTCAGTTTATGCCGCTTTTTCACCGATATCCTTAAGTTTAAGTAGCCCCTCAGATCTATTCCAGGTGACGACGGTTTTATTTCGCAAACGTCACTTAAAATTGTCTAGGGGTCACCAGGTGTCGTAGGTGAAGACGGGCATATTTCCGGTAACCGTCATTTAATTCGGGGAAGGAGTTTTACCTAAAACTTAAGAGTCGTTGCTGAAAACTGACATAAAGGGATCTGAACAAAAGATATGGTTATCAACATATTACTGTATAAAAAGACTAGGGATTACTGGAATAATATAATATAGAAGTTTAGTTGACAACAGGGAACTTTTTACTGTAAGGGAATAGCAGGATAGGAATGAAAATAGAAATACAAAAAGGGTTATTATTTAAGAGTCGTTTTGTTTAGTAGGAGACTAAACTGTATCTGTTATCAGACGGAAGTGGGTAGATTAGAAAATAATTATTAACGGATTAGAAAGTAATAATAAATAAGTACAATAAAATGCTGCCATGCTTTTTGAGGTATTCGAGTAGGTACCCGATATTTTGGCACAGTTGCTTGCGCCGTGATCGACATACTGATGATGTTACTAAGGGCGGATATCATAGTAGAAATACCGTTTAGTTT
>CAUJAO010000268.1:0-21805 GCA_963082485.1 Eudonia mercurella
TAATTAGTTTATTCGTTGCAAACATACATACAAAAATACAAAGCTTTCCTCTTTATACTATTAGTATAGATAATCTATAAAATTAATTAATTTATTAATTAAATAACACATAAATTAAATATTATAATAGCACATTCTTATAAGAAAAAAAAAAACAAAACAGACTTTATACTAAAAAAAAAACAAAAATAAATTTTAACAAGCAGTAACGAGCAGTGGGCTCAATCAAATAACCCTCCCCGAGCCATTCCAGGTGCAAAGGTGCCCAACACACTTGCCGCGTTTCCACGTTGAACAGCGATAGACAACCTTTGCATCAGGAATGACTCGGAGCGAGGGTCAAGACCCCTCTCTCGTAGACGGCGCCCCACTTCTCTGAAAAACAGTTTGGCCTCTGAACCCCAGCAACCAGTTGTTTCAACCGCAAGTGGTACAAACAAATAGTTTGTGAGTACCGAATACTTCTCGTGCTTTCTTTGAGCTGCCGCCTCAGCAGCTGCTGCCGCCATCCTCATAGTGCGACCAACGTGCGAAGCGGCAAAAGTGCTAACACAAGTGGCGTCCCAGAGCAGGCACTTTCCCTTTTGCCAAGGCACAAGGGTTAAGCCATCAGGCCTTTTGCCATCTGACCGACTAAGGCCTGGTGGCTCCAGCACACAGGGAATATTTGCCGAAACTAGCGCCCTCCGGATGATATCGTTGAGAGCATGATGGCGTGGAAATCTCCCTGCACAACGGTAACAGCTCAAGGCGTGATGACCGTTGCTCTCCACCATAGTACCACAGATGCATACATGAGCTTCACAAACATCGCAGCCTAGGCGTAGAGCCACGGCGATCCGCATAGAGTCATCATCAAGGAGAGTTCCCAGATGTGGAGAGGGAAGCGCGTGTAGCCAAGCGCCGGACTCTGGCCTTGATACCGCAATAAGCCTTGCCCTATCCACACCCACAGCCCTTTCCAACTGGCAATCAAAAACCCGCTTCACCCCTACATCGTCCCACAAGCGCTGACGGTATAGTTTTTCTGGCACGCTCGAACCAGGGTTGAGTGCCAACCAAGCGACCTGTGCATCAGAAGCAAACGGTATTGTAGCCTTGCAACCATCTAATGAAAAGAATTTAGTAACAAGGTCAACGACCCCAGCTGCTGATGCCAGGAAGGCCGGCAGACTCACGTCCCTAGCACGCCGTAAGCCCAAACCACCGCTCCGAATGGGAAGAGAAGCGAGGTCCCATTGGTCAGTATTAAGGGAGACATTCAGCAGACACTCGACCGTCTCCTTCAACACTGAGTCAAAGGAATCAATATGCGTTGGGTATAGCCAAGTCGGGACCGTGCGCAAAAAATAGTTAAGCTTTGGAACTGAAAAGCAAAACCTCAGCAAAAGCAGTGCAACGTGTGCTGGTAGATTTTTTAGCCTTTCCTTAGCAGACAGGAGAAGCTGCCTTCTTACCTCAAATGCTTCAGGAATTGCTACCGAGAAAATTGGAGATCCCAAAAGATACAAAGTTTGATTTGTTAACTCTTTAAGACCCGGCAACAAAGAACAAAAAGAAGGAAAGAAAGCACGAGATTCGGCACTGCAGGGGTAGAATTCACATTTGGTCGTGTTTACCTCCAAACCCAGTTGACGTAAGCGTGGAAGGAGAGTGACCAGATCTTGTCGTACTTTCTCAGGCTCTCCCCCGATGGTACCATCATCCAGGTACCATATATTCAAAGGGGATTGAAGATCCGTTATTACTTTATGAATGGCAAGACAGAAAACTAGTGGGCCAAGCGGATCCCCTTGCTGCGCGCCAACCTGAGAAAGTACAAGGGATTCGTTATAGAACAGATTAGAAGGGGACGAGTAAACTTGAAAAAGAAAAGGATAGAGGGATGGCACCCTCTCCCTGACTTCATTCAACAACGCATCGCGTTCTACGGAATTAAAAGCATTTTTAATATCCAGCTTAATAATTACGCAATCAGCATTCCCCGCATCCAAAGAAAATGCTCGTGCCGCATGAATAGCAGCCTCACAGCCTAAACTTGTACCAAACCCTAGCTGACAAGGTCGCAGGTAAGAGGCCATTTCCTCCCTCACGGCACGGCACCCGAGTTTAGCGGTCAGGCGACGAAACGTGCTACCGACAGCAATGGGTCTTAAGCCTCCGTCCTTTTTCGACAATGCGCATAATGTAGCTCCGTAAATATAAGGACACACCGCAACATTTAACTGGCCACTCAGAAGGAAGTTGCACAGATTAGTCAGACCTTCAAGCAAACGTATCCCGCCATCACCTGCTGATCCAGATGTAAGCTCCTTCAAATGAATAGGGCGTATACCATCTAAACCAGCAGCAGAACCGTTGTTAAAAGAGCTTAGTGCCAGTACAACGTCCTCTACCTTAACTAGAATAGCTGGAACTGATCTGTCAGGCTCAGGCGGAAAAACTAAAGGCCGAGATGGCGGCGGGTGCTTCGACTGTAAGGTAGCAAGAGTTTCAGGATTCGACGGTGCTACTCCATCATTCGACATAAGCACTCGGACAGCGCCCCTCAGGTCACCATCAAAAACTTTAGATTGTATGGTTCTAAGAACTGAGGGTGGCCTCAGATGCGTCGATCCTGCGAGCTCGCTGCTTGAAGAATCAAGCAGTGTCACCGTTGCGTCGATGTTTTGCTTTACCTTAGTGGTAAGGTTACCCGAGCTTGTAGCATCAGGCGCTTTTAAAGCTGAGTAACCAAAAGAAAGCAAAGCGAACCACTCTGCTATACCATTACAATCAATACATCTATTAATGAGATAGCACAATTTGTTTGCCGCAAGGTTTCGCGCACCCTTAGGTATGTGACGCAGCACACGCACAGACCGCTTCATAGTGGCCAAGTCAGCTAAACCTAAACCACCGCAATTGTGCGGCAACGTCTGCTGTGTCAACGTGCCTGAACCCAACTGTGTGGGGCCTGATAAAAAACTTTTATGCATGCGACCAATGTGCACTTTAAGGCCATGTGTAGTAAATTTACGAGATGAATTAGGGCAGTGGGGGCACGTGGAAAACAGAGAGGAGTTGCTCATTATTATTTAATTAAATCTAAATATTCTATTACCTACATTAAAACTATAAGGAACTTATTCATAATTATAATATATAGAAAATGCACTTACAAAACAAAATAGGACAAACCCAAAGACATAATTATAAAAGAAAAACGAAAACTACTCAAACTGGATGATTTTGACAGCAGGCTATTTGCAATCGGCGCAGGCGTGAAATGACTGCAGCACGGAATATCGCGCCGCTTATTGGCTGTAGTATGCGAGGATGACGCTTATTGGTCGATGTCAAGGCGACAGACAAAGAGCAGGTGCTCCACAGGTTTCAGCGGCGGCGCACACAGCTGCCAACAATAGCTTAGGCATGGGCACAATGCGCGAACAGAAAATTTAATACAACGTAAACAACTTATGCCACATAAATTTATTAAACATTTTTAAAAGAGGAGACAGTAAATGTCATGTCGACATTTCTATTTATAAATAATATGTTTGAGTTTTATAAAAAAATGCTCGCTTACATAAGCGTCAAGATGTTATTTGGGGAAAATCATTTTAGATTATGTGTGTGATTTTGAAGTGTATTGTTTTTTTTTTAAATGACTAGGTCGTTGGTGAAAGATAAGCGAAATTTGCCTAGTTTAAAAATTTTAATTTATGATAAGATACTGCTTATTGCTAGAAATAAGTTGTATATACATATAGTGAGATAACATAATATGGCCAAGGCAAGTTTAGCTATGGATATTTGATCGAGTTAGTAGCAGCTCCATATATACATACCAGGCCACTCAGAAAATTTTGTTTGATAAGACAGTTAATTTCACACTACAACCCCGGCTGCTGCGGTAGAAGGAATCATAAAATAAATAGATCTAAATCGATTTGTATATGCACGAGAGACTTATCTACATATCCTTCATGTAACGACAATCAATACAGGGACTGTGGCCTCACATATACCGAACAATTATGGTCCAGTCCATTCAGTTCCCGCCCATCATAACCGATTGATGCTGATAGCAAGTATAGAGAGCTGAGGCTAAGATTCTGACAATGCCGCTTTTAATAGACCAGCTCCAACTTATGACAGCTTCATAGCGTCACGTGCAAGTTTGAATTGATGCACCGTGTTATTAACATGCTAAACTATTTTAATCTGCAAATTGTAAACGAGAAAAGTAGGTACTTAGTTTAAAGTTTAATCTTAGATTCTAAACACGTCTATGTAGTCCAAAAGTTCACACATACATAATATATAAAAAAACGACGGGTTGCACTCTGGGAGTGCCGGCAGAAGTGAAAACTTGAATATTAACGTTGTGCATTTTTGATATTTTGGAATGGTTAGGGAATAATTTTGCACGAATTGCTTTAATTATCAGTATAAAAGTACTCTCATTTATGTGGTAGAATACAATATTTATTTATTGGGCTATCGTACACAAACATGACAATTTATATTACATTAAAAGTTATATTAAGTTATATTAAAAATTTATATTACGCCGCGCCAGCTGTCTACTCTCCATCCGTCTCACGAATTTTCGATCAGGTCACGTGTCCTGACGCGAGTTTAACATGTTTTACCCATTCCTCTACTCTCCATCCGTCTTACGAATTTTCGATCAGGTCACGTGTCCTGACGGTCACGTGTCCTGACGCGAGTTTAACATTTTTTACCCATTCCAAAAAAGTGCACAACGCCGCTAAAGAAGTTTTCACTTCAAAAATTAATGAGGCAGACAGTATACACATAAGAGAAAAAATAAGATGAAACAAAGAAAAAACAAAGATTTTGAAGTTAATATAAGCAAAAGTTCTTATATTATAGATACTGCTCGTTAGTTTATCTGAAAAAGTCTATGGTATAGAAAATTATGAATATATTTGGTGATTTCATACTATGACAGTTCAACTCAGTGGTTGAGAATTCAAACTCAAAATAAAGTGCATTTCCACCTTTGGCCCAATAGTCACTCAATTGAGATAAAGGTCACTGTAATGTTGCGCATTCATAATTTACGATCCGTAGTTGCAGATAGTTTGGTGCTACGCGCTACGTATTTCGTAGCTTTTCGTAGCTCGATATGTCGGCTACACCTTGTGTTTTTCACATTTATTCATTAGTTGACGTTAAGACTTGATAATCTTATTTAATTTAATGTAAGCGTTGTCTAGCGATTAAGTACAGTTTTATAAAGGGTGAAATCAAGTGCGGGTATTATAAGGTCTACAAATTCAATAAAAAACAGATCTGAGTCATCTTATTAAATAAAAATTATAAAATAATTTCTTTAATATTTTATCAAATATTTGCATCAATGCCTATGAGTATGAAATCTCGCAAAACTCATTCACATTCGCAAATTTATTACAAAAGTTGCGTACATAGCAATTACATGTTTGAATGTAAAATCCGGTGACGCCGAAAATGCCGCCTGAGGTTCAACAAACTCTCTGCAAATAAAACTAAGCGTTCGAACGTCGACATATAAAAAGCAACCAAACTGTGTTTCGCTTATGCTTTTTAAAACATGTTTTATTAGCATGATTTCGACATTAGAACTATGGAAAATATGTCAGAATGAGTTAACGATTATAGACATAGGATCAAGGCCCAGATATAGTGTATATATTTTGTGCAATACAGCAACTTACTTCTAGTCTTTCCTTTTCTAAAACTTGTGTAAGCATACTTATTCTTTTTAATATTCAGCAGTAAATGTACGGTACTCAAAATATCTGCACTTGACTCACTTTACCTATACTGAAACATTCTGCTACTGGTTTGTGTGCAAAAGCACCAAGAACTGACGGGGGTCGCCGTCACTCATCATGTCGCTTGCAGTCGCCTGCAGTAACCGGTTTGCCGACGGCTAGCTGTTGCAAGGTTTCGTGTCGGTGAGACGTTGTCTATGTGTAACGTTGCTCGCAGTGTTGCCACATGCCAATTAGATAAATCTGAATCGAAAAGTCAAAAAATCTGTATTGAATCTGTATGAGAATATATAATCTGTATAAAATCTGAATGGATTATTTGTTATGTATAGTAAAGTCTTACTTAAGAGCTCGAGCGCGCGAATACCAAACACAATAAAATTTTAATTGTTATCGGCCACCTGGTGGTCGATCGACGCTCAAGGGTTTAAAATATATATTTTTTTTAATAAGTACTTACATACTTTTATTAATTTTGGAAATCAAACTGTTATCGTCATGAAGCTTATAACATGGCTCATTATTGAGTAGTAGCTTGTTTAAAAATAAGTCCCTCCATTGTTAAACAATAAAAATGATACTTAACCAATTATTTTATCATAAACTATTAGTAGAGAGGCCAATTCACAAAAAATGGCTTATTTACGATTTTCGTAGGACTGAAAAGGTTTATACCGACAAGTGGTATCGTTGGAATCAGCGTGGTCTATTATGACGTGATTTTCAAACTGCTTGTTGTCGCTTTCTAAAGTGTCTTTCCAAAATATTAATTGTGAATATTACACACAAACCTATTGTGTTTAGAAAAAAACTAAGAAAAACAACAAAACAAAGCTATATTTTTAAAATTCAACACCTACATCAAAAATTACTTTACAAGTTCTGCTAGGAATTTAATTACCTGTCATTTGATACCTAGTTTGCTAAAATCGGTTAGATAGTTATCGCAAAAATGGATATAATCTAAACCTATGAGGCGACATCTTTGTGACGTCATTAATACTCACTCCACCACTTTAGAAAGCGACAACAAGCAGTTTGACAATCAGTAGATCACGCTGATTACAACGATACCACTTGTCGGTATAAACTTTTCAGTCCTACGAAAATCACTATTCTTCAGCTTGGCCTCTCTACTTTATGTCCTCATCCTAGAATCTGTATAAAAGTTAAGCCAAATCTTTTATGTGTAATAATGTCTGAAACCTGTATGGGGTACCTAATCTGTCTAAATGGCAACACTGGTCGAGCGCGTTTGTATGAACAGCTTACCTTCAGTGATCTTTTCATTTTATGCTTGTACGAGTAGTAAGCTTCGTCGTATCCTCAAAACCGTTCATGCGTAAGAGTGCTCGATAAGTAATTGCATTAAAAGCAATACTACGTACATATGTATTTATTTAAGTATTTGATAGTAACACGTACACTAATTTAATTCTACATTGATAAATAAATAAATAAAATAAATAAATGTTTCCCACACTCACACCAATTATCTAGCCCCAAAAAAAGCTTCCTTAAGAAACTCGTTATATGGTTAACTAGACAACGGATAAACATACTTAATATACTTAAATACATACTTATTATACATAGGAAACACCCAGACCCGAAACAATACAGAAAAACAGGTATTTCTAAATTGATCCGACCGGGGATCGAACCCGGGACCTCAGAGATGGCGACACCATGAAAACCGGTGTGCAAGCCACTCGACCAAGGAGGTCGTCGAATATAATCGATTGATATATGTGTATCATTTGGAGTTTATAAGGTTAAAAGTATTTATTACTTTAAAGCGGGTAATAATGGCAATTGCATAGTGGACTTGATTGTCGAAAATGTCTCGGTTAACTTTCTGCTATTTGGCAGAAAGGTATTACCTATGCCGAGTCGACTCCTATTTGGCTGCTGAGGCGTACAACGTATTGTAATTGTTGTCGTTAGTTGTTTTTACTTTTACTATACTTACATGTAAACTGAGTTATATTGTCTTGTGTCATAGTAGGAAATAAAATGGTTGTCTAAATATGAAATGAAATGAAATGAAAATATTCTTTATTGTACACCATACATGAGACTTAGAGAGGACAATACAAGAAGAGGTACAAATGGCGGCCTTATCGCTAAAAAGCAATTTTTTCCAGGCAACCATGTGTTGAAATTGACAAACAAGCTACGAAATGAGTGGTTAATGGTGTTTTCCGAAATACTAATTGACACACTATAAAATACTATCTATGTATAAAATCTATGTCTAAGTATGCAGATAGGGTTGCCAGATTACCTATTTTTATCTTAGGCTCTATATCTCTATCTAGTGCACAAGCACGAGAATAGTGAAAGCTGTCAATGGAGCTTGCATAAGGCAGGAGTCACGACTTAAGTAAATTTCAGTTCCTCTTAATTCGGATTTGTTACAATGCTGTAACGAAGAGACGGTGAACAATCTATTGCCTGTTAAATAAAACTAAGCAATTTAATTGAATATATTCAACATAAAGATTTGTTTTTCTGTCCCGAAATCAACTCCCGTAAATATGGAAATCCCAGTACTCTCTTCTTAAAATGTTCCTTTACAAGTGTGAGTGAACATTGCAGGACTGTAATGGAAAGTACTCAGACGAGATTACCGTTGGGGCCTGTACACTGGACCCGGTGCCAGCTGCATCTACGAACAGCAGACACGCGAATATCGATGCCATGTATGCATTCTTGCGAGTAAGTAATTATTTAACTTCATTGTATCTAGTGAGATCATTAGATACATGGTAGATACCATCATCATCATCATCATCATCATCATCATCATCATCATCATCAGCAGCAGCAGCAGCAGCATCATCATCAGCATCATCGTCATTATCATCTTCGTCTGATGATGAAGATGATGATGACGACGATGATGATGATGATGATTCATCATCATCATCAGCAGCAGCAGCAGCATCATCATCAGCATCATCATCACCATCATCAGCAGCAGCAGCAGCAGCATCATCATCAGCATCATCATGATCATCATCTTCGTCTTGATCATCTTTCTCTGATGATGAAGATGATGATGACGACAATGATGATGATTCATCATCATCATCAGCAGCAGCAGAAGCATCATCATCAGCATCATCATCAGCAGCAGCAGCAGCAGCAGCAGCATCATCATCAGCATCATCATGATCATCATCTTCGTCTTGATCATCATCCTCTTCTGATGATGAAGATGATGATCACGACGATGATGATGATTCATCATCATCAGCAGCAGCAGCAGTAGCAGCATCATCAGCAACATCACCATCATCATCATCATCATCGTCATTTAAGCCAAAAGAGCCTCTCCCAAGGATCTCTACAACAACGACCGGTTTTATGCTGCGCGCATCCAGCGGTTACCAGCGACCTTCACCAGTTCGTCGGTCCACTGATGTACTCGTATGCATAAGAAGAATAACTGATATTCTTCTTTTTTGATGGCTATGTACAATTTGCCTATTTAGGTAATGCCATGATTACATGGCATTACTTAACTTTGGCATTAGCCAAACTTATTGGGATATTGTAATATATTATTTATTGTTTAATAATAAATGCTAGTTAGTGAAGATAGAAATGTTGAATGATTAGAACGATGGGATTAACAGAGTTAACCATTAACGTTAAAGCAGCAGTTAGTCTTAATACGAATTGCGATTGGCACTTTAACCATTCAAATAATTTACTGTATAATTTAATACTCAATACATTTTTAAGTCACTTTTTTTTTAATCTAAGATATTTAATACAGGGCTATGATCAATTCTACAAACATTCTTTCCCATGCATAATATCAGATTGGGAGAATGGGCCACCATGCTCTCCCAAAGAAGGTTGGTGGATTGTAATGACTACAATCTTGCATACCAGAATAGGGAACATAAACTGTAACCTATCGTTAAAAAATGTCCAGCACCACCTAACCTCTTTCCAAGTAAATAGGTATCTAAGCAGGTCTTCAAGATAACAATATTTTGTTTACTTTTCATATTTTCCCGTAAACTGTTAACGCGCTTTTGTTGTTTTTTTTTCTCTTCTGTCTTCGTCTACGTCTGCTATTTGTCCTGGCATGTTTTCTTAATTTTATATTTCTTGTTTTAAGAGTTTTACAAGATTTTTTGCATTCCCTTTTCGTTTGATACCGTCTCCTATTTTTTCCTTACATCTCCATTACGGTGCATTTACAAAGTTCTATGTAGACTGTCTGAAACAAAGTGGTAGTGAAACTGTTAAAATGTTTACCTTATAAGCTAAGCGAATTGCGAATTTATAAATTGCGAATATTCTGGTTGTATGCTACTTGTTGTGTGTAATCTTCCGACTATGAAAAATAAACTAATAAAGCCATTGCTATTGATTTAACTATCGTTAGAAGTATTATAAAACTATTAGTTGTTTTTATAGTCGAAAGTAATAGTATTTTTATAATATACTAGTTGACCGGCGGACTTCGTACCGCTTTGATAGTTTCTATAACAACGTTTCCATGACAACAAAACAAACAAATCATTCGTCCGCTTAAGAACACCCGTATTCCATGATGGACCCCTATAGCAGCGCCATTTACCGGGTCCATTTGTAAATCTAAACCATTCTCGAATCCACTTAAACAAACACAGAAAATTTCATTCAAATCGGTCCAGCCGTTTAGAAGGAGTTCAATAACATGACTACGGCAAGAACGCTGTTTTCACCCAGATTGCTAGAATGTACAATACTTTGTTTTCTGACATAGACCCATTTATTGGTCCTAAATAGTCCACCACATCCCTGTGTGGTGCCGGGGACATAGAATTGCACCACCCCATCTCTTCCCGTGGGTGTCGTAAAAGCCGACTAAGGGACCATTCCAGAGGATGGGCAGCAGCATCTCTCTGAGGTTAACTCTCGACTTACTGCGATCGCCAACCCGCCTGCCAAGCGTGGCGATTATGGCAAATCCCCTCATGTATCTTTGGGGGAGGCCTTTGTCCTGCAGTGGATGTCTTTTGGCTGAGGAGGAGGAGAAGAGAACAGTCCACCAAAAAAGAATTTCAGACCTATTTAATGTCAGACAATAGTTAGAAAAGCAATCCGTTCCTGCTATTTTAAATGACCGCAAAAATAACCATATAATTAGTGTTTGCCTAGTGTAGTAAACACTACTTTAGAGTACTATAAACGATCCCAAGACTAAGTCGTAAAGCTAGGTAAGCACTTACTTAACATGCGACTGCCACTCCCGCTTAAACTTAATGCTTAATATAACTTATACTTTGTACATACGGGGACCGAACTCGTATAATTCATGCTTTGCCACCAAAAGTAATTATTTTTGGGTCTGGTTGCGAAACCATAGTCATAGTGATTGGTGTTTCTTATTTGCTTAGTTCTCCTGTTGTTTTAAAATATAATTTGTTTTCGCTTTGCTGTCAACTAATTTATTTATCTTAACATTTGGTATTAATGTAACGCGTGTGAGGTATGCATGTATGTTGCAGTTGTAATCATAAGTCAACATTTGTTATTATATGCTAGGTGTATAGGTGTCATTAATAGGTAGGTGCTAATTAAGACTTGTTGCAACTAGAAAGATATAGGTAAGACGAGTGAAATATAAGGTAAGTATTGTATTTTAGAGATTTAAACATATTACTTTCTTTACCATAAACCATCATACTCCTTTAAAAACATAATTAAATATTGTATGTAAATAAATGAGTATAAGTAAAGTATTATATTAACATAGATCTTATTTTGCAAGCAAGTAAGTTTTTTGTTTTTTGTTTTTGTATTAGCTTAAAAATTATAATTAGTATAATTTTGTGTCACTGATGTACCTATGCTATAATTTTTTCTATTTAAAAAGACACATAGTATCTGTTTTTACTAATATTATGTGGATAACTGTTATTGGCTTCGTTATGATTAGACACATTTGTAAAGCTTTTAGTATTTAAGCTGTTGTTATCCCGAATAAAATAAAATAAAAATAAAATAAATCATTTAACATTTCAATCATCACATCACTCATTAACATAATCGTCACATCACCCATTCAATAAAACCAACAAAATGTATTTTTCAATAATAACCCAATTAATTTAAATAGGCTTAAAGCACACCAAGCAATTTAAAAGAAAAAATATACAATTACTGTTAAAAATACAAAATGCTTCCGCGGTATAGTTTGATGTTGGAAGTGCGTATTAGCTCAGATGATAGAGCTGTCGCCTGGATCGCAGAAGCTCGTGGGTTCGAGTCCCACCTGAGTATTTATTATTTATTTTAGTATAGCAGTATTTATTTTTGATGTAAATATAGCTTTGGGAATTGCATTTTTTTTAAGTATTCCGTAATAACACCAATGTTAGTAGCATTTGGTGATAAGGTAGCCAGTTCCTCAACAGATGAGGATTCCGGGTGAATTGCGCTTCTACCTTTGGCTAACATCAACGGATCTAACGGATCAATAAAAAAACATCACAAAAGGGTAGCTGAACAAGTTTCCGAAATTACAGCGCCATCTAGTGGCCGTGTGTGACGATATGTGTCGTTTCAGAAACCGCAGGTCAATCGAAAATGACACCGACATGGATTTACCCGTGCCGCGTCATTCCAGCGCAAACGCCTCTCTCGGCCGCACCGTGTTCACCGTAGAAAATGAAAGATCAATAACGTGAGTACCCTATGCAGCCAGCACTTTGCAGCGGAAGCTCGTGATAGGCCACGACCACCCAAGACCTACATATAAACAGAGAATAAGCTTCGAATAGTTATTCCCTGCACGTTTACATGTTTATTTGTAAGGCACCTAGAGTATTTCCCGATTTAAATACAGTGAATCCACACTACGAGTATGTGCATCCGTTTTGCTTGTACGAGTATGCAGATCGACAGTGAGCGCTGTTTCATGGTTATCAGCGCCTTTAACAATGGCGCTACAACGTCTTGACCTAATGTACCTATTATGGACGATTTGTCCATTCGACAATTTGTTATCGATCAGCGTTCGTCCTTTAGGCTTACGGCGAAATGAACTAAAACTTTTCCCACAACCTAAGTAATATACATTAAACACTAATATTGTATTCTAAATTTGAAGCTTCTATGTCTGCTAGAAGTGCCTTAGAGTTTTGATGATCGGTCAGTCAGTCAGTGAGTGAGTGAGTGACAAAATTTAGAAACTTTGACTAGTTATAACTCTTAAACTCTGGTTCAAATTAAATGAAATTTAAAATATACCGTGTTTATACAATGCCTGCTTGATAACTGAAAATTCAGGCTTCTAGTTTTATCCACAACGAAGTTATAAGGGGTCGAAAATGGCCTGAACTGTTTCCAGAAAAGGATGGTTCGGCCGTGCCGCTTTTTTGCTCGACTTGGCAGATTTTAGTTAAATATAACTTTACACAAATTTTTTCGTGAAAAAAAATATGAAAAAAATGTGTTTCCTCTTCTATTGTTGTACGTAGCCAGGCACTCTGTTCCGTAACAATGTTTTTGCTTTTAGAGGCACTCCATCATCATAGGTTGATGATGACATCAGCCTTTACTAGTCCCCTGCTGGATATAGGCTCTCCAAGTGCACGCCACTGAGAACGATCCGCGGCTGCTCTCATCCATCTCTTACCAGCCACCTTGCGAAGATCGTCGCAATATTTCGAATGCTTACATGCAATTCACTAAAACTTTCAAGCAATACAAAACGAATAATTCATAGATGACCTATTTCAATTACAAAAATTGTAAAACGTTCAATAAAAGCAACTGTGCTGAATTACGACAAGTGCAACCGCATAAATCCATTCGTCCGGCATTCGCGCAATAGGCTTAATATAGATCAAAGAATATCGCTAGAACGAACTCTGCTCGCAAATAGCGAATAACAAGTTCTATTGATACAAAAAAGATGCACGAATCTGCTACAACCAAAATAATGATACGTAGGTAGGATGCCGGTACTTTATTATTATCAATTCAATTTCAAAAATAAAAATTGTATCAACATTATTTCATAATTGCAATTAAGTTTTTTATTTTATTATTTAAAAATATTGGTAAAGTGCTCATTTTAGCTAACAAAGAAAATGGAAAGTGCTGACTATATTAGGTACGATTTGGATAATACCAAGTTAGCCTAATGGTAGGACTATACCTGTCCCAGAATGCGAGAAGGTCGTGAAATTTAACACATTTCAAAAGTTATTTCCAATTGCTAACGTTTATTACTTTGATAAGTTTATGTTTGTTTTTTTTTTGTTTGTTTGTTTGTTTGTTTGTTTTTGTTTGTTTTTTATTTCTTTCATTTATTCATTCATTCATTCATTCATTCAAGTTTATATGATGCAAGGCGAATTTTGGGTTCATTTTTGATTAACATTAAGCGCTATCGCCCAATATCCGGAGGTCCTAGGTTCAAGACTTGATTAAAATGATGGAGGCCTTATCCCAGCAGTGGGACCATATATGTATATGCTATTACTTTTTACTTATTTATACTAGAGGTATGCCAACTATGACGTACGGTGCTGAGACATGGCGCCTGACTAGGGAGGCTATGCACAAAATTAGTGTTGCACAGAGGGCCATGGAGCGCGCCATGCTTGGCATCACACTTTTGGACCGCGTCCCCAACACCGAAATCCGCAAGCGGACTAAGGTCCAAGATGCCAGCGAGCGGATATTGAGGCTCAAGTGGAGTTGGGCAGGACACATGGCCAGACGAAGTGACGACAGGTGGACCAGAAAGCTGACTGAGTGGTGGCCGAGAGACGGTTATAGAAAAAGGGGTCGTCCACCGGCGAGATGGGTCGACGACATAACCAAGATCGTGGGTTGCACGTGGCCCAGACTAGCGCAGGATCGAGGCGAATGGCACAAGCAAAGAGAGGCATATGCCCAGCAGTGGGTTGGGAGGAGCTGATGATGATGATGATGACTAGAGGTATTGTATAAGCACAGCGCTAGTTTTTTGCTTCAACCAAAAAGGTCCAAGTACGTGTTTACAATGTTAGAGACTGATTTACAATGAAAAAAATAATACATGTCTCTGTAAGTTTTATAATTAGAGTATTTTACTGGTTTGGTGGCACTAGTGGTTATTCAGCTTAATATTTTTTATGGTTTTTCTCCATCTCTCGCTTATAGCAGTGCATACACAGCGAATTTATATATTTTTTTCTTCCTTTTGTTTTTATAGTTAAACTTTTGATTAGGCAAGATATTTAAAAAATATAGGAGCTCGACAGTGCAGCGGATAGAGCGTTCGTGCTGTTATCGTAAATGTTGAGCAACGTTCGCAATGGTAGGGCCTAGGATGGCTAAACAAATTTTAAAATATAATTTATTGACTTTACAGCCCAGCAGTGGGACTTTCATAAGCTGATCACTACTGATTAATTTGAGCACACGAGTGTCATATCAAATTCTTTTAAAACGTATTAAAATGGCACAGGCTGTATTTAAAACTAAACATATTTTTCTCTATATAATTAACAAAACCTCTATTAAGTGTATTTTGACACTATTTTTCATGTTTTCATATTTTTATAAAAAAAGTTGTAAGGCACGCAATGTTGGTAGAAATTACAGCGCCATCTAGTGGCCGTGTGTGACAATATGTGTCGTTTCAGAAACCGCAGGTCAACCGGAAATTACACCGACATGGATTTACCCGTGCTGCGTCATTCCAGCGCAAACGCCTCTCTCAGCCGCACCGTGTTCGCCCTAGAAAATGAACGATCAATATCGTGAGTACCCTATGCAACCAGCACTTTGCAGCGGAAGCTTGTGGTAGGCCACGACCACCCAAGACCTACAAATAAACAGAGAATAAGCTTCGAATAGTTATTCCGTGTTTTGTCTTCACGTTTACATGTTCATTTGTAAGGCACCTAGAGTCTTTCCTGATTTGAATACAGTGGATCCGCACTACGAGTATGTGCATCCATTTTGCTTGTATGCAGATCGACAGTGAGCGATGTTTAATGGTTATCAGCGCCTAGCGCGGGACGGGTTAACAATGGCGCTACGACGTCTTGACCTAATGTACCTATTATGGACGATTTGTCCATTCGACAATTTGATATCGATCAGCGTTTGTCGTTTAGGCTTACGGCGAAATGAACTAAACCTTTTTTATAGTATCGATAAAATCAAAGTGATGAAAAAACACTGAAAGGCACTCTTAACGTCTAGTTGGCTCTCCAGCATAACCCTTTCATTGTCCCGCAAAGAGCAAGTAACAAAAGTATTGGTCCTACGAAAAACACTTCAATTCCTATTTGCCTTGCGATCATTGCTCTTTGTGGAATACTTGAGGTATGAGGCTTAGAATACTTCATATTTTATTTTGTACGGTGTAAAGGGCGATGGTGGTATGAGCTCGAAAAGCTCCTTGGCACACTCTCCGTAGTAAAGTCGGTAAAAGACACACAGGCAGGCGACACGACGCCGGTGTGCGAGGCTGGTAAGGTAATTATGTCGTAATAAAGAATCACAAATTTTAATGAGTACACGGTTCATTAGGTTTCTTTCAGTGAGCTCGTGAGGTACCCAAATATCGAGCTTTTTTGTGTACCCAGTTTTTTTTCAAATGCGTCAAAATTGTTTTGTGGTCAATTCCCAGTTCTTCAGCTACGTCGTAACTACTGATATGCCGATCTTGCTCTACTTTTTCAAAAATGGCATCCATTTTATCCGTAATAGGGACTAGAGCGATGTGCATCTTTGACTTCAAAATTTCCGGATTGGAAACGCTTAAACCAAATTTGTGCTACTCTCACAGACACTGCACTAGGTCCATAAACATCGCAAATTATTTTCGCGGCTTGCGTTGCATTTTTACCTTTTTTGTAGTAAAATTTTAAAATGTATCGAATTTCTTCATTAGATTCACTCATCTTGACAACCCAACTCCACACGAATTTAAAGTGTATCCTGACACCCCCTACCAACCTTACGGTTATAAAGCTAAAGGTGTCAGACATCCTTGCGCAAGCACAAGGGACCATGTACGTCAGGTCTTACCGCCAGATTAGAACCCGCCGAAACGCATTCTTCATCCGGTACTTTTAAGACTAGTGTTTCAAGCTAGTTGCCCCGTGGACACGTAAAGCCCACTACCTAATATCCGGATAGGTTACCGGAGCTGTAAGCTCGCTCACCTCTTGTTGCTCTAAGAGTACAACTCGCAGTTCCACTGCTCGGGTCGTCAACTCTAAAGTCGACTACCAAATGTCCTCTTTGGTGGCGGAGTTGTAAGCCCACTCACTTCTCAGTACCCATACAGGCACCTCGTCAATTCCAAAATCCTACGCGGCTGACTCAACCGGAGACTTTTGCATCTAGCGGGCACCTCTACTAGTTATCCAGACTAGTACCGGAGATGTTGGAGTTCTGCTCGGTGAAAACCACCGAGCATTGCAACCAACTATGGGCAACTCACGTGCCCCGCAAGTCCTTTCGCCTCGGGCCCCTCGAGACCGCAACTTGGACCCGCTCGCTGTGCACGAAATGGAAGCCTGACCAACAGCAACCAGGCAGACGAACATTCCCACTTCTACAGCTAACCACATGCCACCACGAGTCCAACCCATGTCGGGAACCTGCCGGAGACGCCCGCGAAGGCATAACCGGCGAGGGCTTAGGACCGGAGCTCCCGTGGTACCCTTAAAAAGACAGCCTCAGGGTCAGTAGATAGGCACTCATCTTGACAGTAAGAAAAACAAATGAAAATCACACATTTTCCTAGTTTGAATTTATCGTCTTTAAAATTTAAACTTTTAATGATTACAAAATCAGCCAGATACTAAAAGGTTCAAGTACGTGTTTACAATGTTAGAGCCTGTTTTACAGTGAAAAAATAATACATGTCTCTGTAAGTTTTATAATTAGAGTATTTTACTGGTTTGGTGGCACTAGTGGTTATTCAGCTTAATATTTTTTATGGTTTTTCTCCATCTCTCGCTTATAGCAGTGCATACACAGCGAATTTATATATATTTTTTTTTCCTTTTGTTTTAATAGTGATACTTTTAATTAGTTAAGATATTTAAAAAATATAGGAGCTCGACAGTGCACCGGATAGAGCGTTCGTGCTGTTATCGTAAATGTTGAGCAACTTTCGCAATGGTAGGGCCTAGGATGGCTAAACAAATTTTAAAATATAATTTATTGACTTTACAGCCCAGCAGTGGGACTTTCATAAGCTGATCACTACTTATTAATTTGGCCTTCATCCACAATGGAGACACACGAGTGTCATATCAAATTCTTTTAAAACGTATTAAAATGGCACAGGCTGTATTTAAAACTAAACATATTTTTCTCTATGTAAATTAACAAAACCTCTATTAAGTGTATTTTGACACTATTTTTCATGTTTTCATATTTTTATAAAAAAAGTTGTAAGGCACGCAATGTTGGCAGCATGTTAAATTATAAAGTCCCAAGGAATATACCTTATGGACTAACATACTTAGTGGGCATAATATATAAAACGATAAAATTGATTCAGTCAATGATAGTAGATTGATGTGCATGAATGTTGGCAAATAAAAAAAAACAAAATGTCATGAAATGTAATATAAACTCAATAAGTTTGGGGGAATATCAATTTATCATTTAACATTTCAATCATCACATCACTCATTAACATAATCGTCACATCACCCATTCAATAAAACCAACAAAATATATTGTACAATACTAACCCAATTAATTTAAATTGGCTTAAATCACACCAAGCAGTTTAATTTAAAAGAAAAAATATACAATTACTGTTAAAAATACAAAATGCTTCCGCGGTATACTTTGATGTTGGAAGTGCGTATTAGCTCAGATGATAGAGCTGTCGCCTGGATCGCAGAAGCTCGTGGGTTCGAGTCCCACCTGAGTATTTATTATTTATTTTAGTATAGCAGTATTTATTTTTGATGTAAATATAGCTTTGGGAATTGCATTTTTTTTAAGTATTCCGTAATAACACCAATGTTAGTAGCATTTGGTGATATGATAGCGAGTTCCTCAACAGATGAGGATTCCGGGTGAATTGCGCTTCTGCCTTTGGCTAACATCAACGGATCTAACGGATCAATTAAAAAAAACATCACGAAAGGGTACCTGAACAAGTTTCCCAAATTACAGCGCCATCTAGTGGCCGTGTGTGACAATATGTGTCGTTTCAGAAACCGCAGGTCAATCGGAACTGACACCGACATGGATTCGCATGTGCTGCGTCATGCCAGCGCAAACGCCTCTCTCGGCCGCGCCGTGTTCAGCCTAGAAGATGGACGACCAATACCGTGAGTACCCTATGCAACCAGCACTTTGCAGCGGAAGCTTGTGGTAGGCCACGACCACCCAAGACCTACAAATAAACAGAGAATAAGCTTCGAATAGTTATTCCGTGTTTTGTCTCCACGTTTACATGTTTATTTGTAAGGCACCTAGATGTCTTTGGATTGGATCCGCACTACGAGTATGTGCATCTGTTTTGTTTGTATGCAGATCGACCGTGAGCGTTGTTTCATGGTTATCAGCGCCTTTAACAATGGCGCTACGACGTCTTGACCTAATGTACCTACTATGGACGATTTGTCCATTCGACAATTTGTTATCGATCAGCAACTAAAACCTCTTTTTTAGTATCTGTAAAATCAAAGCGTTGAAAAAACACTGAAAAGCACGCTTAACGTCTCTTGTTAAGTTAAGTTGGCTCTCCAGCATAACCCTTTCATTGTCCCGCAAAGAGCAAGTAACAAAGGTATTGGTTCTACGAAAAACACTTCAATTCCTATTTGCCTTGCGATCAATTGCTCTTTGCGGAATACTTGAGGTATGAGGCTTAGAATACTTCGTATTTTATTTTGTACCTACAGATTTTCCACCAGTACTTATTAAATATCGGTACAAATTCACCTGCCGAGACCCTCGGTCCGGGGTAGGGAGGCGGGAGCTGGAGGGGAGAAGCCCACATAACCATCTACGCCTCTCTGGGCGCGGTGGTAAAAAAAGGGAACAATTTCACCCCATGCGACCACACGTGTAATTATTTGCAGTACAAAAATACAGATACCTAAGCTTATCTCTTAAAAGATATATCTTCTAGCATACCATGGTGACAAGATATTAAAGTAGCTAGTGAGATAGGTGCACATAACATGCGTCATTTTATATTACATAAGTTGCATATACAAAATTACGACTCACACATGAAACTTTATAATAAATATAATTAAAACGTGGTCCAGTGCAACGGAAACGGTTCTTCTAGCTTTAAGTTTATTGTATGTTTTTGTTGATATAATAATTGTGCATAACGGATCGTGACCAATGTTTGATTCGTTCACAGGATGACTGACTTGGGGCAATCAGATACGACGCGTCGGTACCCGTGCATCCAGTCCGACAATGAGATAAGCGTATAAAATAACCGCCATCTTTCCGTGGAACTACAGAATCACTTTATCACTCAGACTATCAGTTTCTACGTACCAGAGTTTAATAACATTATCCCTAGTAGACGCCTAACGTCCTGCTAAGACACTCTACTACACACACCTTTTTTGGATTCGTGATTTAATATTTTTTCCTAAGAGTGATATTGTGTCATAATTGATAATTACAGAAAAGAGAGTGAAGACGTGGAAAAAGCGATATATAAAAAAGTTATAAATTGTAAATAACTTACCATTTTTAGTTTTTAGCTCTACTTCTTTCTATTTTTGGTTAATTTACATTAAGTTCACTTGTTTAACTTGTTACTTTTGTTATTTTATAAATGATTAACGGTATGTTATTGTCAAATCGACAATCGCGAATCTTGCGCAGCGAAGACTGATATAATCTCAGTTGCGTGAGGGCCATGCTTGGTCATAGATTGATTTTTTTTGCTTATCAATGAATATTTTTATAAATTATTGCATATTTAATAAAGGCTTGTATAGTTGAGGGAGAGAGAATGACTGAAATGAGACATGGTCGCCCGCGGCGCTCATGTTTTTTGCGATGCAGAGGCGACGGTTGGTTTAGTACCTACTTTAGGTACTGTTGTTGGTACCGAGGCTACAGTGACGCTGTAAAGCCCATCTGCGGCTTACAGCAAACTAAAAAAATCGTACCGTACCGTGGTGTTTATTGGTAATGAAAAAAATGGTATGTATGTAACTAATGTAAAACTTAACTTATTACTTAAATATGTGTATGTAGCTAAAAAAAAAAAAAAAACAAAATAAATAGAAATGACTGCATGAGAGAATGCTTAACTAAAATACATTTTCTTAAGAATGTTGATAATTCAATCATTTCGATTAGTACTCTCGAAGAGATGAGAATCACTTTCTAGTCTTTTCATAAATAAACTGAATAATAAAACATGGTGGAGGGATTAAGAATGGGTCGAATCTCACAGGAATGGCGCGGGTAAAGCTATGGAATTGCTAGCAGTCGGGGCGCCTTTCCCCCTCCTTATGAGGGCCATTTATTTCTAGTCAAATTAATGTAAACTTTAAGTAAGTACAATTTTATTATTTCACCTTCCGAAATAATCAAATAATATTGCGTGAAAAAATTGTGGCATTCCAGTCCATACCTCCTTTGTCATGTCGCCTTTGTCTTATTGCATCATGTTGGTAATACAGATCTGAGAATATTAAAAATAGTCCAGTTAACATGACAAAATCTCATATCAACTTCCGCCCTCCGATATGTACTTGTTTTTTTCTGTCTGTAGTTTCGTATACGTATAAGTTTACTGCAAATCGCGCATGAATGACCTTGTTGATCGACTTTATTAATTTCTCAAATTGCAGATTCACAATCGAAGGAGGGTGGAATATTAAATAGAAATATATTTATAATATCGTCACGCTCAATAACGTTTTCATATAAATCCCGCCATCTCAATTTAAAAATAGTTAATTCACGGGCATCCAATTATCGCGTCTCATTTATTACCTAATCGCACAGAAAATTTGGATCTAAAGCTTATTCGAAAGAAATTTGTAAAGTGGAAA
>CAUJAO010000269.1:0-15220 GCA_963082485.1 Eudonia mercurella
ATCTGGTTGAGCGGTAGATTAGCAAGCTGTGTGGCGAAGGCTCCGGCTGCTGTGGGCGCGGGCGGCTTAAGACAGGCTGCTCAATGGCCGACATTCACACGTGCCTCGATGAGTGAGCATCATTCCGACCTTATCTTAACCGTTTTTTAATCATAAAAAAATACAAGATTTTTAGATTTTTGTTGTGAATAAAACTTATATGCAGTGATCGGAATAAGTAGGGCTAATTCACCTAAAGTTTGAAGAACGTACAAAAATAATGGAGACTTCCTTATGACAATATTTTTTTTCGGAACAACTGTCCGAGTTTCCGGGCATCGCATAAGAACATTAAAAAATAATATTATTAATACAGTAACTAATGATAATTTATTTTAATTCTCCGTATGAAAATAAATCATGTGACGGAACTGACGACTCCGTTCCTGATAGTGAATATTGCGTCGATTCAGATTAAGGGACAACTTTCAACATCAACGGAAAAAAATATTCTTACTGTATGTATAGGTACTTAGAGTGGTGAGTTTCTAAGTAATTGAGTTTGATTTCTGTTTACGTTTTGTTTTTCGCATTTACAATAATTGTATAAAATGAATAAATCGTGTGAAAGCTATAAAAAATATAAACTTGTTTTCTTTACCTTTTCCTCGTTAGTTATTTTATATTTATTAAAGCTGGTATATTTAATAAATTATACATGCACCCGAGATTTTCTAAATAATAATTAAAAAAAATAAGTTTAATCCAATATATAACGACGAGATTGTCTTTCATTTTGGAAAACAATAAAAAACGTGTCTACTTATTTTCGGCAATTCCGGGATACAAAATAAGTAATAAAATCAATTACTGTATTGATAATATTTAATGTTCTCAAGTGATCATCCGGACATCAGTCCGGAAACCCGCACAACAGTCCGGAAACACGAACTGTTGTTCCGAAAAAAAAATTGCCATAAAGATGTCTTCATAATTTTTTTCTATGTTCTTCGAACTTTAGGTGAATTAGCCCTACCTATTCCGATCACTGCTTATATGTAACTTTATATTTTTATCTCACTTAACTTTAAAATCGATGATATGTTTTCCCCATCTCTTAAAGTTTCGGACTTTCCATACTGACCTATTTGGATTGCCTATTTGGTATATCTTTGCCGTTTAAATTGAATGCAGAAAAGTCGAATACTTTTTCAAGTCTACATTTCAAACAGTCCAAATGCGAAAAAGCAAAAACAAAACAAAACGCGAAACGTACCGCGTAATAGAAAACAAAAACAGTACGTGCGGCGTGAGCGGCGCGCTGGCGGCCGGCCAGCGACGTCGCCCGCCGCACGGGAAACCCGACCGTAAGTGCTGCGGCGTAGGGTAGAGTTCCCGTCGTGTTGTGGCTTCAACCACCCTCTGCCGTTGTATGCATAAATCGTAAGTGGCTCCTGTGCTCGCGCGGTTCTCCCCTATGCCCGCGGCATAAGGTGCAGTGTTGCGCGTTTGTGTGGTCGCGTGGCGCCTGCCGTGACACTCGCTTGTTTGAGAGTGGCGCGTCTTGCCGCATTCAAATGCTTGGAGTTGTTTTGATGCGTGACATAATAACAGATTACATCGAAAAGAAATTCTTAACAAATCCTTTTAACCTTTTTACGATCATTGTCTGACACAGCCTTATAGACTTACAGCCTTAAGAAAAATGACACATAAGTTGCAGTGTATGTGTGCATCATCTTACGTAATTGTTTATTATATTTTTTACTTAAATAAATAATATACTAAAAATAAATAATTAAAATAAATAATAAATATATTTTGCAAAGTATTCAATACTTAACATTATCTTTCTACAACCATACAACTTTCTAACAATGTTTATGGACCAAGTAATAAATTGGAGCATTTTTTATAATGCCCGGGCATTATGACTAATGCCTAGTTACTTAATGCGAAGTAAATAATTATAATTTGAACTTCCTTATTTATCACATTGCCTAGAAATTATGAATAATGCGATGTGGTTTTCGGGCAATCTGATAATACTCTGTGTATTTTACATTGGCCGGGTGCGGGGAGGCGAACAAGGTGTTCTGTAATGGTTTACACATAATTCATTAGCCAAAATACAATAATCATCTTTAAAAGTCAAGTTTCTAGCGCTTCACCGGCCGCTGCCGCGGCACGCTCCCTTCGCTCGCTCGGCTCGCGCTTTGCTTTGGTCACTGATTTAACCTAACTTAACCACTCCAAACCTTACCAACCCTAATTAAAAATCAGTAATAAAACCTGGTTTTAATTACTCTGCCCCATAGGTGATAAACATTATGAATAATGCCCATTTGATTATTTAAATAGTTGTAATCACACATTTTTCAAACTGCGCGGGCATTTTTTATAATGCCCTATTAATCATTTGGTCCATAACATATATATAAATAAAAACTTAATGTCATCAGTCAGGTACGTTGAAATATAGGATTTACTAGTTAAAGTTAATTTATTGATTTTAAAACTGTTAATAGCATATTTATCGTAGCAATTTTGGCAGCGGTACGGACATGTATGGTTTATATGTTAATATGTTTGGCTAAGCCATGGCTAAACTAATCAATATATTTTGATGTATCTGTATTTTGAATGGATGTTTGGAGGTAAATTATTCCGTAGTTTGAAGTTATCCAGAGGTGCGTTAGACAACGGTGTAAGTTAGGCTGCGCTGAGCCACCGCGGGCCGTTCAATCAGCCCTCCTGGCTTAATCGCGCGATTTGTAGCTGAGGACTCACTTATAATAAATGAAGAAATAAAATAAAATTCATTTTGTTTTAAATAAACAGTAATATAAATATCATGATTAAGCTGTACTGTAATTAATTAAATTCATGTTTTATCCTCACAAAATACTTGTTGGACTGATCCTCCATTTCCTTATTGAGATGATCGCGCCCGCCCGCCGCGCCGCTGCGGTGCCGTACATATTAATTATAAATTTGAGACTCGCGGGAATTCGGCGTAATTAACGTCGTCCGCGGCTATTGTGTGCGAATGCGGGGAACTCGTCGCCGGCTTAGGGGACAACCGTCGTACGGTGGACATATTTACGGCGTTTACGCGTCTAGTGTACTAGCCGACTCAGCATATACCTTACGGTCAATAATAACTGCGTAATATGTTTATCGACTTCTCAGTAAATTAGAATAAAATAGTAGTGATAAACGGCTTAAAATTATAGATATTTAATAATTGATAATAATAGCTAATATTCATATTTATGTTAAACGGGGTTGTAATATATTTTTCTTAATCATAAAACCGTAAATTTTACTTTTTATTTTTAAATACAGTGAAAAAATTAAACGTCCACCCGATCTAGCCATTTTTTCACTGTATTTTATAAATATTTAATTCAGCTTCAGTGCAGCAATTAGCACTTAAAAATAAAAAGTAAATTTTACTATAGCGTTGTGTTATCAAATTTGTAGTATTTCATCTGCAAAGATGAATCTGCATAACCATCGGTTGCAATAACCTTTGGATGGATGGCACTGTGCCGCAATAAGCACTCAAAAATTAAAAAATAGTGACAAAATTCAGCGCTTACGTCAGCCTTCCCGGTAGCATAGCGGTCAGTGCAGCCGCCCGGATTGCGGAAGACCCAGGTTCGATTCCTGGCTGAGTCGGGTGAGCGTCTAATTTTTTCACTGTATTTTATAAATATATAAAACCGTAAATATTATATTATGTATGGGGTTGGTGTGTGATGTTAACTCCAAATAATTATATAAAGAATTACCTTTATATTAGTAAATATAATATAAATTGGATTCGTAGGTGGTTAGTTTTATTTTGGTTAGAAGTTCAGTTTTGCGAAAAATTTATTTGAATATCAGAATTATTATTGCTCTAGACAAAGCGTCATTTATTCAACCTATTCTAAAATAACATAATATGTAACCCCACAAGGCTTTACGCTAATTTTAAACGATTAAATATAGAATTGAGCGTAAATCATAAGTTTTATGGCAGCGGCAATGATTCATCACCAGTCGCTAAGATTCTGCGGTCGGGAGGTGCTTTTGCCGCGCGAGTGCCGCGCATTGCCGCGCAGTGCCGCGCGAGTTCCGCACGCTCCCCTCACCTTGTTATCATACCAATCCTCCGACATATCGCGAACTACACTGTCTGTACCGCTGCAACTTATCGTAAGGCGCGCGGAAGCGTGCTTTTAATGGAGAGGGTTAAACACGAGTGTCTTAGATTTTAAGGTATTTAAGATACGGTTATGGAAATTAATTTCTGACTCGCCTTACGCTTCAAACGAAACTTGATTGTATATTTATTTTTCGATAAATAACATATACAAAATCCGAAAATGAAATGAAATACATAGTTAATCGACGATTATTTCAGACATTAATTGCTCAGGAGGGATGATGGCCGTGTAGTCACCCGCGACCGCGTGATGGATGGGGCGCGGGTACTCAGGTCGCCGCCGCTATGTTTTGAATTAGCTCTGACACCAAGCCGTATAACGTAATTGATCGACGACATGATTTAATTACGACTCGCGGTCTTGTTGTAAAGTGCTGTTAATTTTGTGTTTATTTTAGTAGACGGTGAAATACCGGCGCTTTTAAAGTGTGTAAAGACTCGTGTCAGTCCGTCGTCGCCCGCCGCGGCGATCGGCGCAGAGAGCCGCTGTCGGCGACAGTTTTATCGCCGCTGCTCGCTACGGCTCCATCTGCTCGCTCGCTAAGCACGTTACCAAACCAGCAATTACGTGTCTATGCTGCGTGCTGCGGGCTGTCGCATCGATGAATATGAGGCAACGTTATTACCGTTGAACCGTTAAATTAATAGAGACACAATATACACCAACCAATTTAGGCTGACCAGATAAAATTCGTTTGTTCCGCAAATATTATATATACGTAACTTGCACCGTCTACAGCGATATGGTAAACCGACGTTGTAATGAAGTGAGCCATCGTCTCGCATCTCCACCTAAAAGATTAACGAGCGAGCGGTGAATGAGAGGTGTCGATCATCACTACCACTCGCGCTGCGGTAAGCTAACCGATACGGTGAATTCACACGCGGGCTTCTGAACTTAGCTTGTTATTATATCGGGGAATTAATGAATCGGCGCCCGCCGACGAGCGCGATCACCTCGACACACCTCGGCTATAGCGCGCCGCCCGACAAATCGGTGCAGCTTGCACATTGATGCCATTAGTGACGCATTTCCACGTCCGACAATTCGTCGGGAAAATTTACATTTCCGTAATCTGCCACATGTCACAAACGTCACAATGTCGATTGCGTTTGTTTTACGTCTGATGTAACTTGCTGCTGCGGTGTTCTTAGCGTCTCAGTATAGCGATGCGTTCTATTTTAGCACTAGACGAGTGCGTATGCCGTTTATGGCACGAGAAAGCCTACGACGCCGGCGCGTGTCTATCGCGCGGGAACCGACATCTATTTCTGAATCTATGAAAATACTCCTGTCCCATCAGTTGTTTGCGCTCGAGGCACGAATGGCCGCACGTGGCGGATCCGTCGCACTCCAATCTTACATGTACTGTTGTATTAATAGAGTCGAAAGTGCCCTTGTGTTGGATTTGATCTTCTGAATTCATACAGTTGGAATGAAATATTGTTGGTTCGTGAATGTTGTGCGTTAGTTTCCCGGCCGGCATTTCCGTGAGTGTTTGTTGGTTGAGTGGTGTCGTGATCTCCCGAGTGCTCTCTTCATTCTCGCCTTCGATTCCAGTTCCTGGAAATATCCTCGACCGCTACTCACGAATCAAGCGAAGCCGAATAACTTTTTTTATAGTTTTGACTATTCGCGGATTCTCTGAATCATATTTTGGCGTTTCAAGCTACATATCGCGTAAGTTTGTGTTATGTTCGTAAAACAATTTTATAACTTATTGTCAATGTACATCGCATTTCATTAGGATTACGAAATCGTCACAAATGTGCCAGACAGGCTCGGTACTGGGTCTGTGTCCATTAATTCGTCAATGTGTTGTGAGACGTGACAAGCTGCGACTTCAATGTGCTAACTATTAAATCGTTTTCATGGGGTCGACAAAGGATTTCTCATGCAGCAAAACGGCTAAACGATATCACTGATCCTTTGATAGATAAAGTAGGAACATTCATTTAATGTCCACACGCGTGCGCGTCGCACTACTAAAAACTGTCAAATGCCCTCAACAGACTTTGAACTTTATTTTCATAAATGTAATATTTTAAATGTGGTAGCTTGTCAATAGCTAGTTGTAATTTTTGTTGATATTTTTTAAATTTGTAAGCTGTTAGCTATCCTAAAATAAATAGCAGCGTTTTACCTGTAAATGAAACGCTTATTAAATACTTACCTTATTTGAAACTTTAGTATATGAGATAGGCCACTATCTGTTTCTTGGCTCTTTGCTACTCTATCTACCATATGGCCCTCTCTCGCTCGCACACCTGACGTCACTCAACGGCTCCCACTAGGCAGGCATGCCATGGGCATTGCTAGTTTACCTCATTGAGTCGAATAACCAACCAGGCAGAGTTGAAAGTAAAGTTTCAAATAAGGCAAGTATTTAATAAGCGTTTTATTTACCGGTAAAACGCTGCTATTAAACACTTGACCGTTATTTGAAAGTTTATTATATGAGATATGTTTGTTATCGCCTGGTGGGGAAGAGAAGGACGCCAATGTGAAGTAATATTAAGATTGAATTACAGGTTTTATCATTATTTATTCTGTATAAATAATTGTATTTGATTGTCTTGAATTCACTAGAAAAAAACCTCTGAAAGAAAACTTACACTAACAGCGACCGCTTTTATGGACTGCCGTCACGGAGGTTCTGTTGACCTGCCCTTTCGTGCGCTCGCAAGTGACTAATATAGCCAATTTTTGCAAGAAAAGTTCGGTCACACTTAGGGCAGGTCAAGATTCCACCGCGATATTTCGTTTAAAGTCCAGCTCTTCTACACGTTTATCCTCAAAAGCGTAGATCTTTTGCTTAACGAGGCGTCTCTCCCCCTATCTCATATAATAAAGTTTCAAGTGTTTAAAAAAAAAAAATTTTTTTTATTTCATCGAAGTGACAGTTTTGGATAGGTTGATGTGCAGGCGTCTGTACGTGTCTAGTTAAAAAGATAAGATGTGTTAGAGATGCTGCGGCTTATGGAGAACGAGGTTTCTTATAGTCGTTGCTAATCTTTGACAGTTTTCGTGGACACACATACTCAGTCAGTTTTAGAACAGTCATTCCTGGGTAGCTCGGAGTCAGCAGAGCAGGCCCAATGTCGCTGGCCGCCCAAGCCCGCTTGGCGCGATCGCTGCCGCGCCGTGATGTATGCACCAACTTCCGCCGCCAATTTGCGCCGCTCCAGCATTCCGTTAGCTTTAATGCCCATAACTTGGTTTTATGGCGGAGGCTTCCATGTTTGCAATTAAACAACATTTTGTTACGTTCGGGCTCCACTGATAAGCTGAGCAATTGAGCGTGGCGCAAACCTATAAAACTGGTGGAGCTTTAATAATAAATGGACTGTTCTTTTTAACTTGGTTCTGAATTACTGTTAAATTCGGACTACTGCCTGGAGCTATTAAACAATAATCTTGCTGGGATAAATATTAGGGGGTCCACAGTTACGTTATTTTTTCCGCGCTATTGTTGATGTTTAATTTAAACCGTCACTGACATATGAAACGGTATATTGTTTATATGCATTGTAATCATTTAAAATGATTTATAAAGAGTTTTCATATCGAACCGGTCATAAAATCATGAATAAAAATGCCCAAAGCGATAGATTGAGTCGGATGAAACGTAGTGCGTAATTAACGAGGTTGTTGGTTCGGTGATTTTTTCAAAATAGTCATTAACGTAGGCAGAGAAGTGATTTGTAACCTAATATGATGAAACTAATGACGATAAGATAAGTTTTAATTGTTAGCAATATACATAAAATAAAAATATACTAAATATATAACGAAATCAATGCAAAGCAGCGTGACACGTGCATACGTCACGCTTTGCCCTTGACTAACTTTAAGCACTATAGGCGCGCTTAAAACACAGATCTTTATACTAGATATTAGCTAGAACGGATATAGATGGGATTCAATGGAATGGAAGATAGAAGATTAGCGAGATTGATGAAGGATAGGAAGTGTCCTATCTAAGTGTAGCTTGCGGGCTGGTCGCGATGCGGGCGGCTGACCGACGACGTGGGCGGTGTCTTCAACTCGTTCCTGGGCTTGATTCTTGGACTCGATGGGCTGCCGGCGATGACTCGATAGCTGCATTGCGTGTTAACAATGTATATTTTAATTAATTAATTAAGGACGTTATATAAAATTCAAGTAGTCAAGGGCTATAGCAAGTGGTCGGATGCGAAGTGTAAGTCCGTTGGATGGCTGCTCTCCTGACGTCACAACCGCTCACCGGGACGTTCCGTTTTCCGGGGCGCAGACAACTAGACTTATCAAAATATCCACATCAAATGTACTTAGTTATTGACCTTGTGTCTTTAGGAAAACATTGCTTCAATGTTGACATAATGACAATTTATTAATGAAATAGTTGAATTGTTTAAGGGGGTGCAGCGCGGACGCAAAACTGCGAGTTTCAAGTTTCTTTATGATAGCGAGAGAGCGGCGCGTGGCAGTGGTGTGACAACGGCGCACGACTACGAATACGCACGCACACTAATACCTGTACAGAGTAGGCTGGTGGTTTAATTAGAGCAATGTTTACTTTCGTAAAATCATAGGCGTTTGGGTAAAAAATAAGAAAAGTCTTAATATTTTCATATTCATGTTTTTTTATTGAAAAATAAGACAACAGTGACCTGCGGAATATCAATACAAACATTTTGATGTCGGATCATTGTTTCATTTGGACTATATTTACAAAGTTTCTGAAGAAATAAGTTTTTAGATATCATTATTTTACGTATTGTTTATGCAGTTTCTGGGTATTTGTTTCAAATTCCAAGACAACCACGACCTTGTGAAAGGATCAAGCTAACCTATGCCAGCACCAGTGACTTAAAAACACGTAAATTTTCAAATTTCGCGCTGCACCCCCTTAAAGCGTAGACTTAGTTAAGATGTATTGTCGCACTGTTCCCTGCTGACGGGTGTTGGTGTTTGTCGGCAGGCGCGCGAGGAGGAGCTGAGCCGGCTGGCGAGCGAGCCCGCCGCGCCGCACCGCGCCGCGCTGCTGCGCCAGCTGCAACAGGTACGGCGGCAGCACTGCGGCGCAGGCACTCACTCACCACACTCATTTACAGTTCATTCTAAAAAAAAAGACTATACACTACACTCTTATATGATAATAAATATGACATAAGTTAATCGATTTCATAGCAATGATCACTAAACAGAAAACTCATTTAATAAATATACAAACACAAAGTAAATGTTTAATTAATTTCTAAAACCTATACACGTAGCACTCCCCAGCCTAACATTGTGCCTTGTAGTAACGAGTTAATTTACAGAGTTGACCTTAAAGTATACTTAGTAAAAGTCCCGTTTTTAAAATGCTTATAATATACCCAAACAACTGAAGATTATAGGAAGAAATAATTTCTCGGCAATTTACATAAAGATAAAGATATTTTATTTGCTTGCACACGTGTAAAAAAAGATAATTATTATGATTATTTTTACATTCAACATGCCATACCATAAACGGTATACAAATTAAGATTAAAATAAAACATCCATGCTTATTAATAAAATCAAAATTATAACTACATTTCAAACAATATTAAATTAATTTTAAATATCAGAAAGGTCAATAATAATTATTTGCATAAAATAAAAAAAATAAAAAAATAAGAGATATGATAATTAAATAAATCATCATTGAATTGTAATTGGAACACTTGACCAGCGTGCCCTGCCCCCGAGCGCGCAAGTCAATTGGCCGTGGGACAAAGCCGGCCGAGTGCCGTCTGAAAAGTTACAACAAGTTTTAGCCGTCGCCGGGGGACGCACGCTTGCTATATGCATGCGCTCTATTCAAAGTTGTATATACTCTTCATTTTATGTGCCTTCGATTTAGCAATCGAACTGTTGTTAAACTTTGCTTGCATTCAACTGGAAGAGATGCGGGGAGTGCCCCACCGACCATCGGGTGATTCAAATCGTGAATGTTAGAATACAATAAATGAGTCGACGAAGTTTTCGAAGAATTGTTGGCAATAACTTGCATCTAGAGTCTTTTTATTCAACAATACTAAAGACACGATTATGCCCTTTGTACTATCGTCGTATAAGAGTTGACCGAGTGCGTTGTTTGCGAGGAGTTCGATGGCGCAGTGGTTAACGCGCCCGATCTGCGATTGCAAGGTTAAGCAACTTTTGCAAAAGCCGGTCATCAGACGGTATTATCTCGGGCTCCTCCGTGCTTCGGAAGCCACGTAAAGCCGTTGGTCCCGGCCGCATTAGCAGCCTATAACAACCACCGCACCGCACTGAGATCACGTTGTGGTTTGGTCTCCTTATCCATTAATTGGAAAGGCTCGTGCCCCGGCAGTAGGCACAATAACATAAAATAAATAGACTGCAGAAGGTAAGCTTCATGCAGACGCGCTTGAGCAATCCACGAAGTTCGCAACATCAGCGCGCGGACTGTATCGAGATCTGAGTCCGTGCGAAGGGTGTACGTGTGAGTTGCTCAAGCGCGGTATGTATTAAGCTTACGTTTTTTTTTCTTTAGTGATGGCTTCATGCGATTTGCACATTTAGCCAGTGTCAAGTATTTTTCTATTTATCAAGTAATACATAAATAAACAATATTTCTTTCCTGTATGATGATGATGAATGATAATAGAAATGAGAAGTGAGAAATGATATACCCCCTAATCCCTCGAGTAAAGATGTGGGGCTTTACGAAGTTCCCGGACGGACTTCTTCTTGAGAAAATTTGAAAAGTGACGTTGCACTGTTTTGTTTCACTTGCCAACACTCATGCACACTCACGAATACTTAACGGTTAATAATCCACCATTATTTCACATTAATATTTGACATAACACAAATTTTAGAAAATAAAACAAAACCGCAGACATGACTCTTCACTTTCCCGCCAAGAAGTCTGTTGTGTGTCTTCTTTTTTTGTGCATACAATGAGGTTCCACGCACCTTCTATTCTGTAACAGCCTTCTACTAGTACTCATCTACATCTCTGATCGTCACACAAACGCGTATGTTGTTCCCGCGCAGGTGCGCGAGGAGTTGCGCGCGCACGCGTCGCTGGTGAGCGGCAAGCTGAGCGCGCTGGCCAAGTACACGGCGCGGCTGCAGCGCGCGCACGACTGGGCCGCCGCCGCGCGCGCTCGGCTCGCGGACCAGCGCGAGCGGCTCGACGTCGCGGTGAGTGCCTCCGATACATTCACACTCAACATTCAAAATTCAAAATTCAAAATCATTTATTCAGTTTAGGCTACAAATAGCACTTTAGATGTCACTATGTCATCGGCTCGTAAGTCTTCACAAGGCGGGAGACCTTGTACGGAGAAAAACCGGCAATGGCGTTTCGTTTCTCCCTTACAGCGTTAAAATATTGGATAATAACATAGTAGGACACTTTCCATTTCATTCAGTCGTTTTTGTTATTATTTAGTCTTGTTGTGATCCTGCAGCTAGATATAAGATCCAGATATAAGAGCCAGTGCCTCAGTAATTGAGGATTCCGGATGAAGTGAGCTGCCATCTTCGGCCTTATGGTCACATAACATCAGGTGAAATTAAAGCCAAGTGTATACACCCGTAAGAAATTGAAAAAAAAAAACTAAAAAATTGTTTTTTTTTTATATACCTAGCTCTGCCAATGACTCCACTCTACCTGATGTTAAGTGGAAGCGGAGTCTAAAGACGAGACATTTTTTAACTGCATACACTTTCAGGACGTTTATCTTTTAGCTGTACAGACGAATGAAATTTTTTCCCATTTACTCATCATGAGGAATTATAAAAATGCGTGTTGTATACGTAAAAACTAATGTTGTCGTAAACAACGTTAAAATCAAAAGTTATCGTTTTATTTTACAATGCGAGCTGTGAAATTCCTCCCAAGATTCCTCCAATATTCACAGAATAGTTGGAGCGTACATAGTGCCAAGTGCAATTGTGCACATTAGTACAGATTTCATGTTAGGATTGTTTGTAAGCTAAAAATTAAGCATCATTTGGTCGGTGAGCGTGGTTTAGTCATAGTCATAGATATAGATATTTATTGCATCACGTTGTACAAAGATTTTATAAAAACAGTATTAAATCCCAAACATGGCTCTGCAAAGGCATTACAACAATAAACATAATTTATTTAATAAATTTAAGCTTAATTAACACGAATTCTTGAGATCGGCTCTTTAATTTATACATAATAATTATACTTGAATAAAAAATAAATAAAATAAATGTTTCCCACACTCACACCAATTATCTAGCCCCAATAAGAGCTTCCTTAAGAAACTCGATAAAATGGTTAACTAGACAAACAACAAATATTCTCCTAAAGAAAATAGAGCACTATTTGTATGAAATATCTAGGAAATCCAAGTCGAATTTGCACATAATTATCACAGGTGATCTTAACATTAACACGCTCAAACCGGGGAGAGTCACTGATTACTTACAAGATATATGTTATACACATAATCTGGAAATGCATATTAAAGTCCCTACCCGCAGAGATTCTTGCATTGACCATATTCTGAGCAATATACGTGGTGCATCTGCAAATGTTTTACCTCTGTACTTATCCGACCATGAGACCGCACAATTATTGACTTTCCCAGTTAAAAAAAAAGTTTTAGAGCCGAAATCATACTTTACTTATAAAAAAGATTATTGTCTTGATAATATAAATAAATTTAAAGACTGTCTTTCCAAACTGTCTTGGTCCAACGTTTACATGGAGACCGATTTAAACAAAGCTTTTAGTAACTTCTACGAGCTTTTAAGCTTGTTTTATAATCTTTGCTTTCCAAAAGTAAGAATTAAGGTTTCGAACGCAGTTAAAAATAACCAACACTGGATAAGTAAAGGGCTTAAAAATAGCTGTAGAACAAAAAGAGGTTTAAGATGTCTTTATTACAAAAATAAATCAAATATTTTTAAAAATAGCTATAAAACTTACTCTAATGTATTGAAAAAATGTATTCAAAGGGCCAAAACTAACGCTAACATGAAATTTATTAACAAAAGTAAAAATAAATGCAAAGCAACGTGGTCGGTGATTGACAGGGCAATGGGTAATAGAAAGCTGAACCCAGGTGTTACAGAACTAAAGGTTAACAATGAATGTATCACGCATCCACCGGATATGGCTGATGCTTTTAATAACTACTTCATTGAATTAACAAACAAAGTCCTTCCACATAGTTCACGGATTCAACCAAGCGATAGTACTACTTTGAGTATATCTAATTCTATCTTCCTAAAACCTATGATAGAGAATGAAGTCCGACGTGCTGTTATGTCTTTAAATAACACAAATTCCGAGGGCTACGATGGATTTGGTACTAAAGTAATTAAGGCCAGTATCAATGAATTGATTAAAGTACTCACATATCTCATTGACCTGTCTTTTGCTTCCGGAACTTTTCCTGAACTACTAAAACTGTCAATTGTAAAGCCGCTGCACAAGAAAGGTGTGAAAGATGAAGTTGACAATTATCGACCTATTACTCTTATACCGATCTTTTCTAAGGTGTTTGAGAAGTGTATGCACGAGAAAATTATAGAATTTTGCAGCAAATATAACATAATAACGAGCGCACAGTTTGGTTTTCAAAAACGGAAATCAACTACGCTTGCTCTTTTCTCCCTACTAAGTACCATTTTCAACAATATTAATGATAACAACTACACCACAGGATTATTCCTAGATTTGTCTAAAGCATTTGACTTCGTTTCTCATGAACTTTTAATTAAAAAATTAGATAACATTGGCATACGGGGTCTTGCTCAGAATTGGATACGATCCTATTTAATTGGTCGTAAACAATATGTCCTTATTGACAAAATAGAGAAAAATGAGTTAGTAACCTATTCCTCCAGCTATAAAGAAATCAAATGTGGCGTTCCTCAAGGCAGCGTACTAGGGCCAATTTTATTTGTCTTGTATCTAAATGATATTTCTAAGATAACGAGACATAAATGCATTCTTTTCGCGGATGATATTTCAATTATTGTGACATCTGATAAATCCAACAAATCAATTAAGAATCATGAGACAGACATTAATAATACAATTGACATCATAATACAATGGCTAGAATTTAATAATCTTAAAATTAATCTTAATAAATCAAAATATATACAATTCAATAAGTCAAAACATTCTCAATACAATTTTAATTTGGACATTGCAAAAATACAAGAAACTAGTCATATTAAGTTTTTAGGTATCATAGTTGACCAACATCTGAATTGGAAAGAACACGTTGACGGCCTGTGTAGTAGAGTTAATAAATTTGTATATGCTCTAATCTAAAGGAAGTGAGACGCATTATAAATAAACAGGCAGCAATCACGTGCTACCATGCTTATGTAGCCTCGATACTTCGTTACGGGATTTTGGCGTGGGGTAATAGTACCGACATCAACAGGGTGTTTATTTCCCAAAAAAAATGTATAAGGGCTATATCTGGAATCTCCCCTGACGAGTCTTGTGAACCCATATTCAGAGAGCTTGGTTTGTTGCCACTGCCATCGCTGTATATTTACGAAATATGTTTATTCGTCAAAAAACATAAGGTGCTTTTTAAAACAGCAGGCGAATCTAATTCCAGATTAAAAAGAAATCCACACAGACTCGTGCATAAAGCCATGCCGAAGTCTGCAAAGTTTATTAATAGCTGTGTATCAATGTGTATTCGTATATTTAATAAACTGCCTGAAGACATTAAGAATTTGAATGACAATTTATTTAATAAGAAATTACTAATATTTTTAAAAGATAATAATTTTTATAACATAAATGACTTTTTGAATAATATATAATTTAACATTTTGTGTTTGTTTGTAATTTGATATGTTATTAATTAATGTATAAAATCATAGATAAATTTTGTAACTTAGCTATTAATTTGCATGCTAAACCTGTATTAGCTTAACATGTTGTTCTGTAATAGTTTTGTAACATCTTATATACCATGTTAAATGCAAATAAATTCTATTCTATTCTATTCTATTCTATTCTA
>CAUJAO010000270.1:0-13675 GCA_963082485.1 Eudonia mercurella
GTATGGTACTTAAAACAAACACACACACACACACACACACACACACACACAAACACACACACAACACATTATTGCTATTCGTTTTAAGGTTAAATGTACTAAACTTTATTTACCTATAAAATCTGTCTCTTGTTTTAAATTTGTAAGATACCTAAATAATACTTATAATTTAAGTAAAAATACTGGCTATGGAAGAGTGAGGTCTTTTGTTACAGGTATTTCCATACCAAAATGAAGACCTCCAAAACAACTTAATGTAAAAACATGTATTTTACTGCAATAAAGATTTTTATTTATTTTTTATTTATTTATTTATGTCGCCTTACCAGTAAGACTATTGTGACCTGTGTAAATATCAAAGACATAATCTCTTTGGTAAATATCCTTATAACTATTTACTTTCTTGGTGAGACAAAGTGAGCCTTATTCAATACCAATAATTTAAGTATGTAGTCATCAATATCCAACATTATTTCATTTTAAATAAAAATGATTGGTTCAGGTCAGGATTGGCAATCTCTATTTAATACACATTAATTTAACACAATTTCATTTTGAGCAATGATTCGAAAAAGTTGCTAAAAATTCTAAAATCTACATATTTATTAATTTGTTTATTTTAATAATTACGGAGGACTAATCCTAATTACAATGAAAATCTTCTGACCATCCAGTGTAGTTTTTGAAAATGTGTAGGCACTTTAAATTACATAATAGGTACAATTTATATCAACTTCAAGTTTTAATTAAATTTTTAATGTTTCAGTCAGTTCAATTTTCATTTCATTTACACACTTGAAGCTTTTACTCTACCCCCTTTTTGTAATACATATTTTTTTTATAAAGGAGTATACTTCTTACACATATCACACTAACATAGTAGTGGTGAAGCCTCCTCTGAGTCACAGGAGACTCTGCAGATGGTTTTGTGGAACTTGAATTACCCCTGAATTTGACAACTTACATGAGTTAATTTAACTCACACTTACAGGAGTGGTATGAGGTTAACTTTACCGTAAATATGTTAAATCATTGTTACAGCATTGGCAGCCGCCGTTCGCTGTGGACGTGGACCGGCTGCGGTTCACGCCGAGGATCCAGCGCCTCAATGAGCTGGAAGTAAGTTTATTAAATTAATATTTTAAAAAATATTCCCTAAAAGTTTACACTATCATTACAGGTCTGGCACCGGTAACCTTATAAAATCGTTCAGCATAGGCCAGAGTTGAAAGTTTATTGAAAGATATTACCCATTAAAAACAATACTTGTCAAAAAAAACCAAGTCTCGCAACTCAGTTGTTCTGCGGTAAAAAGTTGTGAGATCCATGTAATACCAAGTCGGTTATTAATTTATTCAGTCTCTACTTAAGCGACTTTCTGTCTTAATACGTCCAGTCTCTAAGACCACGATCGTGGTCCATAACATTCTTTAATGTTTTATATAAATATATTGAGACTTGGCCATCGCACTAAATAATTGAATTTACATGTGTTTTCAGGCGATTGAATTTACACGTGTTTTCAGGCGATGGCCAAGTCTCAATATATTTATATAAAACATTAAAGAATGTTATGGACCACGATCGTGGTCTTAGAGACTGGACGTATTAAGACAGAAAGTCGCTTAAGTAGAGACTGAATAAATTAATAACCGACTTGGTATTACATGGATCTCACAACTTTTTACCGCAGAACAACTGAGTTGCGAGACTTGGTTTTTTTTGACAAGTATTGTTTTTAATGGGATCTCATTTCTTTTTGTATTTTGTAGAGACAGTTCTACTTTTTTCCTTTCGATTTGGCAGGGGCACTACCATGCGCCTATATTTATATGGGACTAGCTTAAACCCGCGGCTTCGCACGCAATAATAATAATTGCCGTAAAATAAATAAAATAAAACATCGTTACGAATAAAGCCAATATTGAAAAATTTAACTGAACCTATTATTCCATTATATTATACATGAATCAGTGGATTCATTAGCTGCACATGTAACTTTGTAATCCTATACATTTATATGGGATTACAAAGCTATTTATGCAGTTGGTGTATCTAGAAAACTGGACCGAAATTGCAAAATATTTTAGTTTTTCCTTGATTCATACACCAAACACTACTTATATTCCAAATTTGAAGCTTCTAGGTCTGCTAGAAGTGCCTTAGAATTTTGATGATCGGTGAGTCAGTCAGTGAGTGACAAAATTAAGAAATTTGACCCGTTATAATTCTTAAAATACTGGTTCAAATTGAATGAAATTTGAAATATACGTGTCTTTACAATGCCTGCATGGTTACTGAAAATTTCAGTCTTCTAGTTTTATCCACAACGAAGTTACAGGGGGTCGAAAATGGTCTGAATTGCTTCGAGAAAAGGATGGTACGGCCGTGACGCTTTTTTGCTCGACTTGGTGGGGGCACGGCCGTGCCCCCAGATTATGTGCCAAATTCTTTCAAAATAGGAAAATGTGTATCTTCCTTCATTCCAAAACTAGTTGATTGCTTTGATTTGAGGGTAATCCCGTAATAAATTATCTTGAAACATTATTATTAACATTAGTATGTTAAGATGGGTGCGTTCCGTTTACCAAAACATTATTTTTGGCGAAAACGAATGTGAGTTCAGTTGAAGTTCGGCCTTTTCATCACTTAACATGAAGTGTGATGATTTTTTTAATATTTAGCTTTGTTGGATAATAATCAAACAAGCAAATTTCAAATTTCAAATTTCAAAAACATTTATTCAGTTTAGGCTACAAATAGCTCTTATGAACGTCATTATGCCATCGGTTCGTAAGTCTACTCTGGGCGGGAGATCTTGTACTGAGAAGAACCGGCAAGAAACTCAGCAAGTGTCCAGATCTTTTCTCCCTTACATCGTCAAAAATATTGGAAAATGCCCTATCATAAAAGGACATTTTCCATCACAAATAAAAAAAAACACATAATATAAAGGACAATCACATGAGAAAAAAAAAATTGTTTGCAAAAACACCATTTACCAGTTAAATTTTTTACAATGTCATACAGTACTAGTAAAAGTCAAAACCTGTCTAAGAAAAAACAAAGTTAAACTATAGTTGATAATAATAAAATTAAGACAAGTATGCAAGAGCAGACCAGCCTCCACAGGCGGCACCCGTTCACGAGTATGACATAATGAATCAGCATTTAGGTACTACAATTTAATGTAATTGTTGTGTTTATAATTGCAGGATGGCAATCACCATTTCGTTATTCATGTGTGTGATACAAAGATAGTGTTGCAATTAAATAAACAAAAGGTCTAATCTCTAACTCACTTTTATTTTACCTAGCTTGTGTTTTATCTTTTTTTTGCTGTTGACTGTAGATAGCCTTCGTCAAAAGATGTTTATGGTTAGGTTTTATTCACAGACTTTGTCTGCGTCAACTTGGGACACTGTCCAGTTAACTCTGGGGGAAAATTATTGTCTATGTCCCATCCTACCAACTTTCTTTGTATAAAAAACGGTTTGTTTTTAGTGGACAAACTTAATAGGATAAGTAAGCCTATTTCTATTGGCTTAATTACCACATTTGCCAAATGATGGTTGGTGATGGTGATTGATCACAAACCCGGCATCGAAAAATCCGAAACACATTTGTAGGGCCGGGTCACAAAAATCTTTTTATTTTTATTTTGCATAAGTCTATTCATATAACTGTCATAAAGATAGAAAATCTAACATAAGTCTTTTTTTCACCTTCTTATTTATTTAAGAATTAATTTTGATTCCTGTAAAGTTGCCATTTTTGAGTAATGTGCTTTAAGTCTGCCGGCCCTAGTTTTTGCCTTACCTTTGATTAAACCCCGGGCTTTCAGGTTTCAGGCCGAGCGCTTTGCCACCGATTCGTTTATATATTAATAGAACTTTTGATAGAATAATAGATCAAGAATAACGTTAACTACTTGAGAAGCTCGATGGCGCAGCGGTTAACGCGCCCGGTCTGCGAGTGCTGAGGTTAAGCAACTTTCGCAAAGGCCGGTCATCGGATGGGTGACTAAACTTTTATCAACTTGAGCTCCTCCGTGCTTCGGAAGGCACGTAGAGCCGTTGGTCCCGGCTGCATTAGCAGTCGTTAACAACCACCAATCCGCACTGGGCCCCGCTATGGCCCGTTCTCCCTATCCATCCATAGGGAAGGCTCGTGCCCCAACAGTGGGGACATATTAATGAGCTGATAAAGAAAAAGTTTACTATATCATGGGGAGTGGAATTCTTCGGCTTGATCCCTACCGCTGTTTTCCTTCACCGCACTACACGCAATCGACTGTTATTCCATCCACATCACCTTGATGGATAGCAGTCTACTACTGTGCGTTTGTCACGGAAATTCTTGCCTCGAACTACAGTGTTGTGGAACCAGCTCTAGGCGGCGGTATTTCCGGACCGTTACGACCTCGGAATCTTCAAGAAACGAGTCTTTTCCTTCCTTAAAAGCCGGCAACGCGTCTGCGATTCCTCTGGTCTTGCGGGTGTCCATGGGCGGCGGTGATTACTTTCCATCAGGTGACCCACCTGCTCGTTTGCCTCCTTCTTTTATAAAAAGAAACATTATACTTAGGCATTCTTGCCATGTTTCTGACTGCCCCTTCGAGGATACACTCGCGATTCGCGATGTAATATGTTATGTCATGTTTGTGTTTATAAAATGCAAGCCCATTTCAAACAAGAGCGTTACTGTATCGGTCTATATGGGTCGTTTATTTTAAGATATGCATTTGTCTTGCATTTTTTAATACAAAAGCCGCCACAATGTCTACGGTAGTTGGATTGTCTCAGTCGACTTCTATTTCCGTCCTGCTAGCATTAATAATGGTAACAAAATCGACAAATCGATAGATTGATACCACCTACTATGCTACCATTTTGTATGCAACTTGTAATATACAGGGTGTCCCAAGAAATAGTGTCAAGCGGAAGTCCAAGGACAGAATACCCCTAGGGGTACCCGAATTACCCACATGTATGTTCCGCGACTTTTTGTAGTTTTCGAGATATGATTTTTTTTCATATTTTTTTGTTAAACCTTGGCTTATTTGACATTATTGGTAACAGAGACATCAATTGTTGAGATACAAGCTTGATTTTTTTTTTCTGAAATAGGTGAACAGTAGCACTTGCAAAAACAAAAGCAATTGTGAGCCGATATGCTACTATTAAGCCATTAAAAAAATGTTGAATCCTAAGTTTGTTAAAATGTTTAAATTAAAGATCTCTTTTGAAACGATTTAAAAAAAAAACTTATCCCAAAAATGTTTCCAAAATTATTTTTAAAAACTTGCCAATTTCGTCAGCTATTTGCCATGTAAATTTGATTGAGCTATCTCCACGACTTCATACTTGAAAAAATGTTTGAAACACAGTAAGTCGAAAAAACTTAATTAAAATATTGGGCCGAATAAAACTAAAAAAATGTTATTATTGATTGTTTATTATTAAATCACAAAAAGTTTTTGAAATGTCGCCCTTCCTGCTCGATACAAATTCTACATCGCCTTAAAAAAAATTCTTTTAGTCGTAAGAACGCTACCCTGTTGCTTTTTATTGTTTCTTCTGCTTGTCTTAGTTTTGTTCGTAGTTCCGCTATGTTTCTGATATCCTTGGCGTAAACTAATTCTTTATAATACCCCCAAACGAAGAAATCGATGGGGTTTAAGTCGGGAGACCGTGGCGGCCAGGCAATGGGCCCCCCACGGCCGATCCACTTGTCTCCAAACCTTTCGGTTAAATGTTGTCTGACAATCCTCGCGAAGTGACATGGAGCGCCGTCGTTTTGAAATATCATATTTCTACGCGTTAATAGGTCTACATTTTCTAAAAGACCGTCGAGATCTTGCCTTAAAAATTCCAAGTAGGACTCGCCATTTAATCGGTCAGGCAGTTGAAAGGGGCCAATCAGCTGTCCATTTAAGACGCCTGACCACAAGTTCACACTAAATTGTTCTTGAAAATTGGAGGCACGTGTCATGTGTAGATTTTCAATGCTCCAAGAATGATAATTGTGAATGTTGAAAATTCCACATCGTTTAAAATGAGATTCGTCGGTCCACAAAATCGTATTAAAAAATTTGCGTCTTCAGCTTGACGCCGCAACATTTCTTGACAAAACGCCACCCTTCTCGGATAATCTTCGGGCTGAAGCTGCTGAACTTTTTGAATATGATATGGGTGAAATCCCTCTTTTTGTAGTATCCGATGTGCTTCTGATTTTGGAATTCCGGTGCGGCGTTCTATGGTTCTGACACTAACTGATGGGTCTCTTGCCACTTCTTCGACCACTGAATCGACCACATCTGGGTCATGGATTTGTGATGGACGCCCGGGTCTTCTACCTGGTAGGCGACCTTCCATGTAACTATTATGGACTCGCAAAATTGTACGATGATCAGGCCAAGTCTCAGGCTGAGGTTCACCACTGTTTTGTACCTGCTGTCTGTACAATCTAGCCGCTTCCGAAGCATTTCCTCTTGCATAGCCATAAAAGTAATGCATAAGCGCATAATCTTTTGACGAGAAAGACATAGCTCACCAATTTATTGCGCTTAGAAATCCCAATTGATGTGCACTCCGAAGTCCGTTGAGAAAGCCACAGTCGTCTAAGAAAGTTCGTAACACCACACAAAAGCCAATCGATATGCAAACAAAGTCCGTAAAGAAAGCAAAGTTCGTCAAATAATCACAAAGGAGCTAGTAAAGAAGTAACGTCGGGCGCAAATGCAAGCAAATGGTCAACTGACCGGTAGCCGCCGAACACAATGGACCAACGCTAACCCCGCTCCCTCACCTCACGCTTCCCCTTGCCTTGCCGCAACTCAGGTAGTAAATTCCGAGAATTGCACTCATAATCACCCTTACAGCTCAACTGCCCCGTGTATTGAGTGACGTCACGCAATATACCTGTTAACATGGTCTTGTAGACTACAAGAATTTTTTTTAAGGCGATGTAGAATTTGTATCGAGCAGGAAGGGCGACATTTTGAAAACTTTTTGTGATTTAATAATAAACAATCAATAATAACATTTTTTTAGTTTTATTCGGCCCAATCTTTTAATTAAGTTTTTTCGACTTACTGTGTTTCAAACATTTTTTCAAGTATGAAGTCGTGAAGATAGCTCAATCAAATTTACATGGCAAATAGCTGACGAAATTGGCAAGTTTTTAAAAATAATTTTGGAGACATTTTTGGGATAAGTTTTTTTTTTAAATCGTTTCAAAAGAGATCTTTAATTTAAACATTTTAACAAACTTAGGATTCAACATTTTTTTAATGGCTTAATAGTAGCATATCGGCTCACAATTGCTTTTGTTTTTGCAAGTGCTACTGTTCACCTATTTCAGAAAAAAAAATCAAGCTTGTATCTCAACAATTGATGTCTCTGTGACCAATAATGTCAAATAAGCCAAGGTTTAACAAAAAAATATGAAAAAAAATCATATCTCGAAAACTACAAAAAGTCGCAGAACATACATGGGGGTAATTCGGGTACCCCTAGGGGTATTCTGTCCTTGGACTTCCGCTTGACACTATTTCTTGGGACACCCTGTATAACTCGAAACTACCTATGGAGATATATTGAAGTGCTATAATTAAAAGAGCGCTGTTCGTTTATTATTTGAGTTGGCTGTTTTATCTATATGGACCTGTCGTTTTAGAGAATTAAACTTGACATATGTAGTATGTACCGTGTTCTATGTACAGTCCAAGAATGACTACTCTTAAATAAATTAAGTACGTCATTTTTAAATAGCCATATCAACGCTTCGAAGTCGTAAAATGTCGGCGTAAAATTTAGAGGTAAAGACGAAAGATGTGTTTAAAAAGAAAACACAATAATGCCTTCTCTTTTAGATAGAGCCACTCTGTTACGCGTATTTAAATAAATATCTATGATTTACGACATTTATGATTCAATCTTGCTTGGTAGTAGGATTTAGAAGTAGGAGGAGCTCGATGGCGCAGTTGTTAACGCGCTCGGTCTGCGAAATTAAGCAACTTTTGCAAAGGCCGGCCATCAGATGGGTGACCACAAAAATGTATCATTTTGAGCTCCTTCGCGCTTCGGAAGGCACGTAAAGCCGATGGTCCCAGCTGCATCAGCAGTCGTTAACAACCACCGCACCTCACTGGGTGGTGGTTCATGCCATGACCCGTTCTCCCTTTTTTTTTATAGATAGCTCGGCAAATGACTCCATCCCACCTGATGTTAAGTGGAAATGGAGTCCAGACGCGAAGATAACTGGTGCAGCTTGAAACCAAACGTAGCATCTTTTAACATCACTCTGCCGGCCCCCAAGGTGCTTCTTCACGCCTCTTTTGAAGGACCCCATATCATAGGAAGGAGGGAAAACGTGTGCTGGTAGACTATTCCTTCATTTGGTGTTGCGACAAAGAAACGAGTCACCAAATTTCTTTGTGCGCGATGGGATATTTGAGACAGTGAAGCGGTGACTCCGAAGAGCTTTTCAGAGCACTCGCCATGGTATAAGCGGTGTCCTGCGGCTCCCTGTGGTGTTTCCATCCGTATGGAAGGCTTGTGCCCCACCAGGTTAGACAAAATGAGCTGATGATGATGAATAGAATAGACTTATTAAACTAATGGCTGTTAGTTGACTATTCTGTAAGAAACAATAAATTTTAATAGGCTATGCTTTAACTGGTCAATACTAGTTTAAATGGGTTAATGTAATATGTAGTATTTAATGTGAGAACATTCATGCTAATAGCTGTGTAGGTAACACAGCAGGTACCTCCACATCTGTTAGCATGTCAACATATATTTTTTGTTTTGAAATATGCGCTTCGAACCCGCACTCCATGACATGCCGGGTCAGGTGGGTTACTCTTGAAACACAATTGCATTAATCAATTTCCAATCACAAATCTAAAAAGTTCAAATTGCACTCTTAAAAGCGACAATAGCGCTACATTGGAATTAAATTGCGTGGAAATTGAGTGAACAAGTTATTATCGAGATGGGGCGTTCCGAAATTGCAAAACTTATCCCAATATCGATACATATTAATCACATTGGAATTGTATTGAGATTGAGTTTGCGTCAAGAGTAGCCTGCCAGGTGCACTACCAACTAATCCCGCTAACTAATTCCGGTTCGAATCCCGCTCGTGGAATTTTTTCAACACTTTGTCTTGTTTCAAATTGTAATTTGTTCGCAACAATATTTGCGTAAAATTATATGTAAATATCTTTATATATAAAAATCTTCTGTGCGTGTGTATGTTATTGAACTCCTTCTAAACGGCTGGACCGATTTGGATGAAATTTTCTGTGTGTTCAAGTGGATTCGAGAATGGTTTAGATATACAATTGGACCCGGTAAGTGGCGTTGTTATAGGGGTCCATCATGTGATACGGGTGTTCTTAAGCGGACGAATGATTTGTTTGTTTTGTTGTCATGGAAACTGTCAAAGCGGTACGAAGTGCGCCGGTCAGCTAGTAATAATCATATATTTTTGTATTTTTTTCCATTCCTAACATAGAATAAGTAAAAACACAAATGAGTCTTGTTACTTGAATAAATAAGTTTTTATTATATTTATTATTATTATATCACCACATGAGTTAGACGTACAGTCACGAGCATTAACATGTAAACAATGTAAATCTTATTACAGTGGAATAAGAGTGAAAACTAATCAAAAGTGTATAGTGTATGAAATGAACTGATTCAAAAAGTCATATAAAAGGTGCATTACAGGTGTAATCACCAGAGGTCGAAATCAGGTAGAGTTATTTATGTACTAGCATCGAAATGTTGATATTAATATAGTCTTCCCGGGATTTCTAATGGACAATCCCGTGTGACAAACAATATTACAAATAAATAATAATAAAAACCTCGGAGATAGATAAGAGACAAATAAAACAAAGATAATTAACAAAAATTTTTTATTCATATTTACATTAACTCACAATACAAATTATTAATAGTCTTAAGGGGGTGCAGCGCGGAATTTGAACATTTACGTGTTTTTAAGTCACTGGTGCTAGGCGCTGAATAGGTCTTATACATTAAAAGGACTAGTATATGTTAGCTTGATCCTTTCACAAGGTCATGGTTGTCTTGGAATTTGAAACAAATACCCAGAAACTGCATAAACAAATCGTAAAATAATGATATCTAAAAACTTATTTCTTCAGAAACTTTGTAAATATAGCACAAATGAAACAATGATCCGACATCAAAATGTTTGTATTGATATTCCGCAGGTCACTGTTGTCTTATTTTTCAATAAAACATGAATATGAAAATATTAAGACTTTTCTTATTTTTTACCCAAACGCCTATGATTTTACGAAAGTAAACATTGCTCTAATTAAATCACCAGCCTACTCTGTACAGATATTAGTGTGCGTGCGTATTCTTGTCGTGCGCCGTTGTCACACCACACTGCCACGCGCCGCTCGCTCGCTATCATAAAGAAACTTGTAACTCGCAGTTTTGCGTCCGCGCTGCACCCCCTTAAGCAAATTCTCATACTTATACTTTGCCTTTTTTATAAATACGAAAATACTTTTGCTTCTAGCCTAGACTCGTGAGGTTAAAAATTAATCTCGGGATTTGAGGCATATCCACTTTATTCTTTCGCTGCATGAAATCAGTCTATGTAAGTACATAAATAACTCTACCTAATTCCGACCTCTGGTAATCACACATCATCATCATCATCATCATGCAGTGCCATCTTCAAACTAAAGCTAAGCGGTGTGCATGGAAAACACACCATAACAAAAAAAAACAACAAGAAAGTGTATGACTGGCAGTTGCTATTCTGAATGTCTTATTCAAATTCAAATTCAAATTCAAGATCATTTTATTCAGTTTAGACTACACGTAGCTCTTGTGAATGTCACTATGCCATCGGTTCGTAAGTCTACTCTGGGCTAGAGGTCTTGTACAAAGAAGAACCGGCAAGAAACTCAGCAAGTGTCCAGCTCTTTTCTCCCTTACAGCGTCAAAAATATTGGAAAATGCCCGATCATAGCAGCACACTTTCCATTACAAATAAACACAAAACATACCTATAGAAGACAACCACAACATGTAAAAAAAAAACAAAAAGTAAAAAATCTAGTTTAACAAATTTACATCATTAAGGTTGTTTATACAATTGTGATTTATCTTCCAGGCCATAACCCGAGTGAAGCTGAACTTCCTCGACCAGATTATCAAGTTCTGGGAGCTGCAGGGCTCCGTTCTCAAGATACCGACGGTGGAGAGGAAACCCCTCGATCTCTACGCGTTACACAGAATCGTCAAGGAAGCAGGTTAGTGCGAAACAGAATATGTCGTTACTTCTATAAAAGCTGTGGATTATCTTGCGCCCATTCTTCTCCACAGCTAAAAAATAGAGGTCCTAAATGGGTAGAAGTTAAAAAATGTTTGGACTATTAAAAATACTTTAACCATCTCTTTGGTCTAGTGGTTAGGACCACCGGTTTAGACCCAGAGGTCCCGGATTCGATTCCCAGCGGGGGTACATGTTTGATAATAACATATAAAATAAAGCCAAATATCACCAGAACTCATCCCATGAAATAAAATGGAATTAAAAATTTGCTTATAAACACGGTTCTTTACAATGAGATTGTTACAACTTGTTACATTTAAATGTTTGTTAAAAAGCTTAACTAATACACAAACTATTGAACGCAAAAACCGGACATAATAATCTTATGAAGGCTTTAACCGCCTCTGTGGTCTAGTTGTTAAGACCACCGGTCTAGACCCAGAGGTCCCGGGTTCGATTGGGAGTACATGTTTGTGTACTCGGTTTGGTTGGTGGTAGGGCTTGTTTTTTCTCCTGGCTAGCTTCCACCATTTTATCTAAATATGTTGCCATAACATCATCATCAATCTTACTATTAAAGCAGTATTATTGCAGTTGTGAAAACGAGACGCGTGTGTACCAGGCTCTTTGCTCACAAAGACGTTGCTAAACTTATAAAATAAGAATCTTTGGTACGTAAGTTGTGTTGTGACACTGCCTCAAAAGTCGCTGAATACTTAACTTACTTACTTAACTTAAGTACTTTATCAAACCAACTAAATAATGTAACAGGTAGATGCTTATTAACTTCTACGAGTAGTAAAGCTATTGTGACATGGTACTAAAATGGTCAGTCACTTTTGCTGCTGACTGTACTAAGTAAAAACACACTTGCTTGGCTAAGAACAAAAATATTTCAATTCTTGCAATTTTTTTTTATTTTTATTAGATTTTCTTTAATTTAGGGACGTTTAAATGGGTTGGTACATAGCACTGTCAGTACATATATTAGAAAATATTTCTTTTACTTTATTCACTTGTTATAAGGAGCTCGATGGCGCAGTGGTTAACGCGCCCGGTCTGCGAGTGCTGAGATTAAGCAACTTTCGCAAAGGCCGGTCATCGGATGGGTGACCAAAAATTTATCATCTCGAGCTCCTCCGTGCTTCGGAAGACACGTTAAGCTGTTGGTCCCGGCTGCATTAGCTGTCGTTAACAACCACCAATCCGCACTGGGCCCGCGTGGTGGTTTAGGGCCCGTTCTCCCTATCCATCCATAGGCAAGGCTCGTGCCCCAACAGTGGGGACATAAAAATGAGCTGATGATGATGAAGGTCGAAAACCAATTTAAAATTCAACATGGTGTGACCGTTATAACAATCCCATCATATCTTAACCTTTATATTTGAATTGTCCAGGTGGCTTCGAGGTATGCTCCGCCGAGCGCAAGTGGTCGAAGATCGCGAGGCGCATGGGCTTCCCCCAGGGCAAGGGCATCGGCTCCATCATGAAGAGTCACTACGAGCGCATCCTGTACCCCTACGACGTGTTCAAGAACAGCGGCGTGGTTGGCGACAGCAAGGAGACGGTGAGCAATCAATTTTCATTTCATTTTCATTTATTTATATTTTTGCAGATAACTGAAATCCATATTTTGTTAGTAATATAAAAACTTAGATAGAAAAATACTTGTAACTAAGTATTTATTTATTTTATTTTATTTTTGCATTATGAGAAACATACAGCACATAATAGTTCAAATTACAGTACACAAAATATAATACAAAGGCCAATTAAGTTTCTACCAAAATTTTTACATAAGTACTGAGTCTATTGACAATAGTTACGAAATTTAATTAAATTTAAATGTCAATATTCAGATATCATAATCACATCAAACTATACTTTACTTTAATTAATTATTATTATCTCCTTAATTTATCTTAAAAATTACATTTGCCTGAGGATTTAACAGTGCTGATACCCAGTGTCTCTGTAAGAGACTGGTCTGCCAGCGAGTGAGTCTATTACACTCATACACTACAATGCCATTATATGCCAACATTATGTTTCTAGCTGACAATAGGTATCTTTTTTCTTATTTTCAGTAGGAAATTGAAAAATTGAAAAAATCTTTATTTGGTACAATACATCACACATATAAATTCAAAACATCACATCACTAATGCATATGCCATAGTGCTTTATTGTAGTAATTAATGTTGTGCAGGAACACTAACGTTGATATCTAGAAGTCCCGGGTTCAATTCCCAGGTTGTGCAAAGTGTGTTTCGGATTTTTCGATGCATAGGGGCAGGGCCGTCTAACCTATTGGAGGCCTTGAGCACTTACGGATAAT
>CAUJAO010000271.1:0-11975 GCA_963082485.1 Eudonia mercurella
CCACGTGCGACACTAGCGCCACCAGCCGCTTAGCGATACTAAACGCACGGGCACGCTCCGCTTTAGTATCGCACTCCAGGTACATTTCACGGTAGGCGCGCTCCACCGCTTCACGTTTATCCTGATAGGCAAATCAATATATCTATACCAATATTATAAAGAGGAAAGCTTTGTATTTTCGTATGTATGTTTGCAACGAATAAACTCAAAAACTACTGGACCGATTAAAAAAATCTTTCCCCATTAGAATGCTACATTAGCGCTGAGTATCATAGGCTATATTAAAAAAAAGAAAAAAAATGCGGTACTAAGTCCGCCGGGTCAGCTAGTTAATATACAACGTGTAACAGAAAGGAGTGGTCAAAATTAAAATATATAAAGAGTATCCGATCTAGATCATGCATGCAGAGTTACCAAGGCATAAATTATTAATTTTAACTTGCTATGTAATTTTTAATTAAAACAGTTCTATTGTGACGACTAACCAAAATAAAAAAGACACAGCCCTAGTGGTTTAGTATCCTCTGTGTACTTACACTTCTGATCACTTGCTTGCTTATTCCCGCCTGACGCGTATGACTTCACTAATATTTAATTTAAAATTGCATGACAAACTAAAGTTAATAGTTATGTCTCAGTAACAACACATACAAGATCTAGATCGGATACACTTTGTATCTTTTAATTTTGACCACCAACTACCATTAGGTACCTAACAAATAAACGAAAAATCCTTAGAATTTATCAAGCCCACTTTAAAAAAATATCATTAAAAATTAACAAAGAGGTATCGCTTACCTAGGTTTGTTTGTGACTTGTTATCTGATATACTTATGATCCATGAGTGGGAACCCTGTGCTCCTAACGTCAAATCGATATCGAGTCAGCGCTGCCTAACGGAATATGAACGCTCGGGTCACACGATAAGTTGCAATTTCGCGTGAAAGTAGTAAGAGTAGGTAATTTTTTATACCTAAACTTGACTTTTGTTAGAGAGTGAGTCTTCTGTACGGTAGTACTATTAGTTATTCTGTGTAACGGTGTTCGGTAACATGCAATGCACCAAATAATAGTGCAATTATTATTATTAGGACGACACAAACACGCCAGAATCGGCGCAAGAAATAAAGACAGAAAAATATCAAAAAGTACCTGATCAGGAGACCATACGAGTAGCAACATGCTTGCAACTCCCACTTTAGCCGACTCTATATTGAAATGGTGAGCAGTAGTGAAGAAGTCTATCGCCTCACTGACGTCACCGGCTTGCTTGGACATGAGCAGCGCGTTTATTAGTGGAACAGCCTCGGAGACCATGCGGCTGAAGTAAACCGACTCTTGCAAGAACGCTACTATGCTCTCTTTTTCTTCAAACTTTTTGTACAAGGCCATGTCATTATCGCATTGCTGCGTTAGCGTCATTGATTGTGTCCTTTCAGGAATGATGAAAATGTTGCGTAGTAATGCGACGAAATAGTGAATCTAAAACATGGTAACAATTAAGCAAATATATTTTATCAAATATTATAAAATGTATACACGTGCAAATCAATTGATACCGGCTGCACAATAACCTTGTTTGTATAAAAAAGTTACATTAGGTCGATTTATTAGCACGCGAGTGCATACAGTGTGTATTTTAAAGAGTAATTACCTGATCACTTTTTTCCATGTCACACCTTAACAGCTTAGCATCTGGATACTGCCTTTCCGTGTGTTTAACAATTAAATATGCCTTGTAATAGTCTTTCTCCCGCATAGCCTTACGAATAGCGTCATACATATTATCCAACGAAGCTTGCGAGAGCTCCGGCTCGTCTTGCGTAAGCGTATCCATCTTCTCCTTTATTGTTTTTACAACATCTTTTTCTATACTTTCCCAGTTTTTAACTAATTCTGGGTCCGGCCCAGGATTGAGTTTCTTTTGTATGTCATCTAGTATCTTCTGCTCTGTTTCCAGTTGTTCCTCGAGTAGTTCTAACTTTAGTTGTGCAGAGAACGGGTTGCACTCCAAGAATACCTTAGAAAAGAAGTTCATATTGTGACGTACTACTCTTTCCGTTATACGCGAAAAATGTTTATAAAACCAGGAAATACCTTAAGCAGTTGTATGGAGGCTTTTCTTACTAACGCAGCTTTGTCCCGCAATCGGCCAATAGCTCGCTCTAGAACAACGCGTTGTCGGCTCACCGGCACGCAGTTCTCGCGTTGCAGTCTACTCCAGAATTGGAGTACCTGGAATATTTTCAAACATAACGATAACGGACGAGCTCGAATTATCACTCATGGCACATATCTTCATGTTTCTGAATTATGATAAGTAAGTTATTATTATTGTTTTGCTTTATTTATTTTCTTTCTTAAAACTAGATTTTTACAATATTTCAATATAAAAACCTAATCCTATTTCGTCTGTTGTTATTACTATTATTATTATTAGCCCTCACTGTTCCACTGCTGGGTAAAGGCCTCCCTCCATTTCTTCCACCCATTGTAAGTAAGTAAGTAACTTTTATTTCACACTACAATCAACATACAAAATATTAAGTTACAAAAACAAAAATAGAGTGGTACAATTTACAGATTGCGGCTGGCTGATACCTGAATCAGGAAGTTTCCCCTCCCTCAACCCCAAATAATGTTCAAGAAAATAGATACCTATGATTAATAGTTAAAATCGTTTTTTTTAGTTTGGTAGAGACGGCAATTTGATTTGAGTCAATCAAAGGACTGGAGGTAAAATGATGAACTAGTGTCAGATAAGTAAGTGCATAACTATCAACACTATCTACATACTTACTCAATGTCAAAATGCTTCAACACATTGTCCGAATTATATTTTTTTGTATAAAATTTAAAAAAAAAATCGGTATAGGTACATCACAAGCAATAATATTTAAAGAACTGTAACTCTTAATACAATGGAAGAAGAGTCAAAGTGAATACATATCGGAGCTCGTGTTTAATAATATCTCAAAAGTATAGAGCCCTATCGCTCTACTGCATTAATTATTGCTATAGCACAGAAGGTCGCGGGAAGCGGCTGCACAAAACCGGTCGTTGTGGAGGTCCGTGGCCTTAGTCCAGCAGTGGACGTCTTTTGGCTGAGGTGACGATGATGAACCAACCCGCACTGGGCCAGCGTGGTGGTTTATAATAATAATAATAATAATAGTTTATTTCAGGCAGGGCCCATAATGGTGTTAGTAACAATCTCTTATGATTATGATTTATGGCCCATTCTCCCTATTCATCCATAAGGAAGGCTCGTGCCCCAGCAGTGGGGACATAAAAATGAGCTGATGAGCTGATGATGATGATGATGATGATGATGATGATAGCAAATATATTGACAAAAGTTACTTTGAAAAGGAACAAAGTGCTTTTGGACTCAACTGTATATTTATTTATTTATTCAATTACATGCTGGCTTACAGAGTTACCAACAAGTTGAAACGATAAAGTTAGTGGATACTACAAATTTAATACAAAAACAAAATAAAATAAAATAATAATATACTTATTTATTATATTTATTTAATATTTAATAATTAAATAATGTCAACATGTAAAATATAAAAAATAATTAAACATATAATATATAAAATATAACATATAACAAATAATCAATCGACACAACTTAAAATAAATAAATAATAAATAAATAAATGTTTCCCACACTCACACCAATTATCTAGCCCCAAGAAAAGCTTCCTTAAGAAACTCGTTATATGGTTTGCTAACTTTACAATGTCGTCAAAAAATAGGTTGGATATCTCATTATGAGCGAGAATGTCCCCGATCGAGCGTAGTGCACGTACTACACACACCGGCATATTTAGCGGAACACAAAAAAAAAGTCCATAATTAAAAAAATATGGTTTTATTTTAAAATCTACTTACTACACTTCTTTTGTTATTTAAAGGTTCATTTGTTTTAATTAAAATGAGATCACATTAAGAACAGATTTTGCGAGTAAAGGCTATTTGTGAAAAATGGTACATTTTTGAACTTTTCATGTAACCGGGAAAAGTGAAAATTAATATTAAAATAACAATTAATTAAATTAGAAAAATGGTGATTAATATCGCGTATTTCCTCCACGTGCTCTTATTAAAGTTTCTACCCGTCTAGGCATACTGAGAATGATGTTATCGATGGTCTCCTGGGATAGTCTCCGCCATTCCTCAACTACGGCGATTCGCAGTTCACCCACGTTGGCAGGAGCTGGAATTCTGGACTTAACTTTTCTTTTCAGCATGTCCCAAACGTGCTCTATTGGGTTCATATCCGGTGATCTCGTCGGCCACTCCATAACAGTGATATTCATATCATTAAGATATGCTTGAGTTACCCGAGCGGTATGCGGCCGAGCATTATCCTGCATAAAAACAAAATCGTCACCGATATATGGGGCAAACGGTACGACATTTTCTTCTAAAACTTCTCTGATATAGCGGTCTGCAGTCAGACTCCCTCTGTCAATCACTACCAAGTCTGTGCGAGCTCCCAAACAAATGCCCGCCCAAACCATTATTGATCCACCACCGTATGCAACTGTAGTTTCAAAATTTGTCTGAATGTATCGTTCTCCTTTGCGTCTGTATATTCTTTGCCTGCCGTCAATTTGATTTAAGAGAATTCTGCACTCATCACTAAACAATACCTTACTCCATTAGTCCGCGTTCCAAAGTCGATGTTCCTGAGCAAAACTTAACCTGTTTCTACGATGATTTACCTCGAGCCTTGGAGCCTTGGCGGGCACAAATGAACCCAAACCAGCTTCTTCGAACCTTCTTCGTACCGTACGCTCACTTACGGTTATACCCCGCACTGCTTCTAACTCATGCGGGCTTGGACGGCCGTCAAACGGGGGTTCCTACGTACACGAAGCCGAATGAAACGATCATCCCTACTCGAAGTGCGTCTTTTTCTGCCTTGTCCTGCTCTTCTCACATAAGTACCGGTCTCCCTGAACCGTTGGATACTGCGATGGATCGTTGACTGGTCGACGAAGATCTCTGGATATCACTCTGTAAGTTTGACCATTTCTTCGCATTTCGAGTGCCCTGGCAATCTCCGTTGGGGCTAAGTCAGGCATAATTCAGTCCTTAACTCCAAAAAGATACGCGATTAAAAAAAACTAACAAAAAACAGTATTTCAATGAAATTTTAAATCAAACTCAGAAGGAAGAAATACTCGAAGTTCGCTCCAGATAAGGTGTATTTGAATAAAATTAAAACAATTGCATAAAATGTGATGTTCAGTTGTTTTCTTATTTTGAAATTATTTCTTTTTAAATTAAATGACGTATAAACCAGCCAGCAACCTTATATATTACTGATATCAAACCTTTTTTTTATGTTCCGCTAAATATGCCGGTGTGTGTATATACTATATTCACTTACCTTATGCCTGACATAGGCTGAGAGATCATGTATATGCTCATACAGTTCGTCCAAAAAGTCGTCTCGCTGTGCTCGCTGCTCGTCGGTAAGCTCCTCGCCGCGCAGCTCCACGCTCAGCACTTCACACATCATGCCCAGCACGCTGATGCGGAGAGTGTACGACTGGACATTAAAAAAAATGTTTATCTATACTAATTATAAAGAGGAAACCTTTGTATTTTTGTATGTATGTATGTATGTATGTATGTATGTATGTATGTATGTATGTATGTATGTTTGCAACGAATAAACTCAAAAACTACTGGACCGATTAAAAAAATTCTTTCATCATTAGAATGCTACATTAGCGCTGAGTAACATAGGCTATATTAAAAAAAAATTAAGTAAAATACTAAAAACGACAATTTATTTTTTCTATACAAAATGATTTGTTTGTTTTGTTGGCATGGAAACCATTGTCAACTTGAAACTGTCAAAATTGTACGAAGTTCGACGGGTCAGCTAGTATTAAATATAGGACGTCATAGATACTAATGTTGATGTGTGAGTGATCTTTTTAAGGAGGAGTTCGATGGCGCAGTGATTAACGCGGCCGGTCTGCGACTGCTGAGGTTAAGCAACTTTCGCAAAGGCCGGTCAGCGGATGGGTGACCAAAATTTATCATCTCGAGCTCTCGGGCGTTGATCCCGTTGGCGTTGGGCGTTGAGCACTGGGCCCTCGTGGTGGTTCATGGTCCGTTCTGCCTATCCATCCATAGGGAAAGCTCATGCCCCAACAGTGGGGACATAAAATGAGCTGATGATGATGAGATCTTTTAGGTTTAGGTTTAACTCTTTAGAAGTAATAAATAAGACGATTCGAGTCGGACCGCTGCCGCTGCCGTGCGTTTGCACTGTGTTCCATTTTAAAACAGTTGTGCAATACCAACCGTGTTTAATACGAAACGCAAGGCAGCAGTCGGACACAAAACGCCTAATTTGATCTTTCAAATTAACAACATTGTTACAACCCGGACATAGACATTTAGGCAAACAAATTAAGAAGTAGCATTAAATGAATACACAGATAGGTACTAAAGTTGAGACCTAGGTCATGTCTATGCCCTAACTTAGATCCTAACGCTACGGCGTCCGCATACAACTGAGTGGCGCGCGTCTCGTGCGCTCGAGTTTTGTACCGCTGAAGCGGGAGGAGAGGTTGTATTTATACCAAAAACCTGTTTTCCATTTTTTCACATAAACTAGATGTTCCACAGGCACAATAACACTGTAATTAAGTTATTTAGATGTAAGTTTATCATGTCATAGCGTTAAACTTAGTATTTAAGATATTTCTGTAATAAAATGTAAAGTTAGAAAGAGAGGTAAATAAAACTGCCAGAGCGAGAAGGAGATAGCTGCGAGAGCATAAATACAGACTTGCGTCTGTGTGGAGCACGCATACTTTGATGGACACTCCGATAAGCACTCCGATGGGCAAGAAACTCGAAGCTATCTCCTCTCAAGAACCCTGGCTGATTCTACTGAAGAAATTCTTTTATTGACGCAATCCCAGCAACAGATGTACGGCCGTCCCATACACAAGGCAAGAGTCAATGTAGGTACTATTAAGGCTTCAATAAAATTCTATTTTATCATGACAAAAAGGGTAAAATCTCAACCTCATCACTCTCTAAGTAAGGCTGGATAGTCGCGATCGCGCCAGTCATCTCCTTGGGCAGTTCCTTGGTGAGTTCCACGAGGAAGGTTCCACAGTTACGCGCTGCGGCCTGCTCCGTACCAGCGCCGGCGTTCTCCTCATCTGTCGAAGCTAATGCTTCTGCTATCTCACGAACCTATAAAATAGTAATGAAATAACCTTAACTTTTCAATGGGCTCAAAATAGTTGTTTGTTCAAGCTTGTGTTGAGTGCACTCACACTCTCTTTTACAATGTGATTGAGTCTAAGTTAGTTACAATATGTATGAGATCGAACTTTACCTGCCCCCCAACCGCCTAACACTCTCGCTTTCGATCGCTTTGAAAGCGAGGCGAGGGCCTCGCTTTCAAAGAATAATATCGAATATAATATCGAAATATAATATCAAATAATATCGAAAGCTATAGACTATAGTATTTGATATTGCTTTCATATTGCTTTCGAAATGACAAGATGACGCCTCCTCCTCGCCTCGCCTTCAAAGTGATCGAAAGCGAGAGAGTTAGGCGGTCGACCCCCTGGTAATAGGATGATTTCATATATTCGCCAAACTTCGATCTTATATAGTTTGTTACATTTAACTCTATCGAATCACACTCACTTTATTCACACTGTGGTACAAATTGAAATACATCATCATCATCATGATCATCAACATCAGCTTTCTCGACCCACTGCTGGGCATAGGCCTCTCTTTGCTTATGCCATTCGCCTCGATCCTGTGCTAGTCTGGGCCACGTGCTACCCACGGTCTTGGTAATATCGTCGAAATACATAATTTAAGAATAAAATTTAAATGGTAGTTTTGTGTAGGTAATCAATATGTAGAACAAAACAATAGATTTACCATCTGTGGTCCAAAAGTGCCAAGTGCAAACTCCTTGTGCAATTGTACTACTCCAGCACAGATAGGTAATACAGCATGCTCCATCATTTGTAGAACCTATGACAAAAATAAACACTACATAAACAAAATTGCAGTTTGGTGTTAGTTGACAGGTGCGGTATTTTAGTTACGATTTGACTTGTAGGATATTTTGGCGCAAGTATTGCACGATGCACAATGAAAACCTCTTTGGTCGAGTGGCTAGCACACCGGTTTTCATGGTGTCGCCATCTCTGAGGTCCCGGGTTCGATCCCCGGTCGGATCAATTTAGAAATACCTGTTTTTCTAAATTGTTTCTGGTCTGGGTGTTTCATATGTATAATAAGTATGTATTTAAGTATATTAAGTATGTTTATCCGTTGTCTAGTTAACCATTTATCGAGTTCCTTAAAAAAACTTGGGGCTAGATAATTGGTGTAAGGTGAGAAATATTTATTTTAAAAAAATAATTAGAAAACGTGTTCTATGGTGGAGACCGCGATGAGGCAAACGTACAGACGCCTCCACATCAGACTATCCAAAACTGTCAAATTTCTTTAATGAGTTTTCAACTTTAACATATAGGACACAAAGTTCAAAGTCTTTTGGAGAAAATTTTACAGTTTGTGTTATTTTGATGTACATGTGTACAGACAGGCCTTCTGGCGAGGGAGAGCGACAATGCACGCAATGGCTGTATAGTTGAAAGTGAAGATCCAATGACATTGCAGAAGCTTATTTATATCCAGCAGTAGACTGATAAGGGATGATTATGCTTTTGATGAGTACTTAAACACTGTCTACCTTCTCCTTGCATTTCCTACATGCTGCAGTATCCTATAACATTCTACAAAATTAAAAAGAATATTTTGTTGTATCATACTATGATGTTTAATGCTGACTGACCTTTTAATAGACATTTAAAAAGTGAATAATAAAGTTACCTGTACTAGCTTGATAAGGCAGGATGTGCCATGGTTGTATTTCTTAATTAAAACACCAAGCACTTGGAATACTGTCTCTCTAACAGCCTTGTTCTTAATAATTTGCTCTTCTAATGCTTTGTAGCAGGGTTCTGCAACCATTCTGAAAGATTTATTTACATTTTAACTTTAAAGAAAGAAATTATTAGTTCTTGTAATAATATTGGTATCACAATGGAATGGACAAAAGAGGCCTACCATCAGCAGTAAGTAGTTGTGTGCTTATAAGATAGAGATGGATAGATAGATAGAATTATTCTAATTAAAAGAGATACTTAAATCTTCAACAAACATTTTTTTCCTTAGCCTATGCTTTTCTAATGCTTGGTAAAGGTCTAGCCCGTCCGGCATGTCATAGGGTGCGGGTTTGAATCCAGCTTATGGATTTTTTCGTCTTTTTTCAAATTGTAATTTGTTTGTAACAATATTTGTGTTAAATTATATGTAAATAATCCATCTCTGATCTCTTTCCCCAGCTACCTCACACCAGTAAATTAAATAATAATAATGCTTTATGGGCATTCATTTTTATGCTCATAAACTTACGATACAAAATTGTCTTCAGCTAATGGTGGATCCCACAGTCGAGACAAAGGTTGCTGCAGTATCAGATGCAGAGTGACCAAAGCTGCTTGCTTGTCTGACTCGGTCCACCCACAGAACTCTTCATTGTCCTCTGATGCTTTCTTACCTTTTTTGCCCAAGGTTAATTTTGTAGAGTTCTATAACAGAAGTTCGCAGAATATATTAAAAGCTTTTCTTTACAATATGCAGTTATGGCAATAGAGAACCACCATCCTAGGTTTATAAATATATAATGAATGAAATAGATTTTATAGTTCTAATTAAAAAAAACATAACTTACATCAGCTGCCAACTTTGTATCCTTTGTTTTCATAACTTGCGTAAACAAATACATAAGCATTTTGACAATATTTAAGTTTTTGACACGGACATCTACATCAATTTCTTGTTCTTGAAGTATTAGCTCAAGGTGGTTACAGAGATTTTTTGCTGCCCGCACAATGTGATCAAATCCTAAAATAATCAAAAATTATGTTTGAAATTGAATTGTGAGAAAAGTACTATACAGTCAAACTTAAAACAGTCCAAACTCAAAACAAAAGAAGAAAAAATCACTGGTTTACATATTATATAATATTTTTTATTTTTTATCACCAACCAGCCAATAAAACATTAGGAACTGCTCAGGCTCAGACCTTTATACATTCAAACAAAGACCCAAGGTCTTAATACAAGGCTTAAAACAAGTTTAGGTTTGGTCTTATACTGATAACTTTTTACCTTTGTTTATAATATTCCATTCCAGTTTGTTCCCATGGACTATAATAGAAAAGTAAGTGTCGAAATGTTCTAATATAAAATCCACTCCTTCGCTATTGTAAGCGCGAGCTGCATCTGTACAAGTAAAGCAGAAAATTAGGTAATTGTAGTTAAATTTAAAAATGCTCTTGGATTATGATTGTTCTTTGTTTCATGTTACCTTGTATTTTAGACAACAATAATCTAGGTTGCACCACATCTTCGACGTGATATTGTCCTGCATGAGCTTCCAGCAATTCATCCTTTTGTAAAGGTATTGCAAATTCAAAGTGGCTCATTTTAAAATTTTAAGTCAAGAGTCTGACACAATTTCTAAAGCCAAATAAAACTTTCTTTTATAATATCAAAATAAACATTATTGAACATTGCTCAAACAAAACGACTATTTCAAATTAACGTAACGAGAGCTGTGTTGTGTGGCATAAACAATTTTAAATTGACAGTTGCTGTCAATTTTCATCACAGCACTAGATAATATATATATTTTTAAAGAAATCTATTCACGGATTACCAACCAATCATGAAAAACCGGTGTTGATCGAAACGTATTTTTTTAATGATAATGGCAACATTTTGACCACTTTTTGACACGTTGGTTACATGTCATTTGACGTTCGCTTTTCATTTGCCAGCACAGTGGTTTTATGAGCTCTTTCGTGAAGTAAGCGGGCCGATAAGTGGGTAGAAACTTGATACAGTTAGTAAATAACATAATACATAAGTGAAACAATGTCTGCAAAAGTTAACAAAGCCTTCACAAAGGAAGAGGAGTTACTCCTGCAAGATTTTAGCAGAAATGTATCTACCAAATCCTCAGCGCTCTTCTATGGAAATGCCTTCATCGTTTCTGCTATTCCCATATGTGAGTACTATTAAAATAGCTTTTTAGGTCCTCTAATTTACACAATATGTTCAGTCAACAGTTTGTTTAATTCATGACTTCAGTTTTAGTGAAGTGAAAGTTTTTTGATTTGTCCCATACAGGGTTGTTCTGGAGGGTGCACGCTTTAGAGGTGAGCTCTTCCTTGGCGTGGTTCGCGCTGGTGACTACCGCCAGTACCTGGTTCCTGGCGCTGGCGTACCGCAACACCAAATTCCAGCTCAAGCACCGTGTCGCCGTGCGCAGGGAGGATGCGGTGGCGCGCGAGATGGCCAGGAAGCTCGCTGACGACAAGAAGATGAGTAGGAAGGAGAAGGATGAGAGGTGCGTCTATGATTTATACTTCTATTACTAAAATATGGCTCAAGGCTTGAGTTACACTGCTACTTTTAGTTTCATTAAATAGATTTTTGAGCACTTTCACTTGAGTCTACCTATATATATATATTAGTATCCATAGATCAAAGTTAATAATTAATTAAATAGCAATTAATTTACTTAATCTTATAATTCATGTGGAGCTTCTTGCACCCATTCTTCTCCACAGCTAAAAAATAGACGTCCTGAATCCTGGGTGCCTGAAGTAGATAAAAAAATGTTTGGTCGATTCGAAAACACTTTTTTTTAGTTTATTTGAATAAAAAAATTTACTTTGACTTTGACTTCATGGCCTGCCTGTTACGGCCTTATAAGGAAAGAACGAAGAAAAACTTTCATCAAACCAATCAATTCATTAGCTTCTTAAGATACTCTTAGAACAAAAAATAACACATATAGTAATGATTTATTTTTT
>CAUJAO010000272.1:0-20863 GCA_963082485.1 Eudonia mercurella
AAGAGGCACGTACACATAGATAAAAGGGTGGATTCGCGTTTTGGATTTTTTCTGATTTATTTTGAAGCCTTTTTGTAAATTAATCTGAAATGCGTGCAAAGTTTCAAAAATCGAAAGAAGTACTATTAAGTAAGATCTGCTTAACAAAGGCACTCTTTTTTAATCAAGAATTTAGATAATATTTGATCTCAAAAAATAATAAGAGAAATGGTAATGACGTTAGGCTAATGGCAATGATTTTTTTGAGGATGGTAATGATTAGGAATGCTTGGTAATGACGAGCTTTTACGGCAAAAATAATAATTAAGTACCTGATACCTATTTTAGAAGACATACCGATGTATTTTTTCATATATAAGTAGTTGCTAACTTGTAAATAAAACACTTACTTATAAATTTGTAAAGTTTAATAACACAAAAATTAAAATTCAACAAATCTCGTAACAAACACAATCTCGGTCTTTAATTTAACTATGCTATCATGGCTCAATCCAACTCGCCGAAATTAATCTACTCTTATGGCACGTATTAAGTTGTTAAGTAGGTAACTAAATTTTAACTTAACTTTAAGTGATTAATTGCATGTAAACACAGAATTCAGTAGCAAGTTGCAAGTTAAAATTTAGCTAACAACTAAACAAGATATTTAGAATTTTGTCTATTTTTCGGTTAAGTAGGTGGGCGGGGCTTGTCACTTGACACGTTTGAACTGGCACAATATTAGTTAAATGCAGAAGTGTAGTGAGCGACGCGCTCGGGTTCAATTTTATTGTTCGTATTAAAATATTGATTATTGTATTAAACATATTTACACGATTTAGAAACTCTACAAAAATGAGATAGACTGCGAAAACTATTGCCAGTATTGAGAAAATATATTGTAATATGTAATTTTAATTTTGCATCTAATGCACATCGCATTACAGTATCTTTTTTCTGTATTTCGTTTTCCACTTTAGATAACAAGTAAATAAAAGAGTCTTCTGCCATGCGTGACGCATTAAAATATACTTGTTATTAAATCTTCATTCGCTAGCTCCTCGAACAAAGTGGCACTTGATCCTTGGCCATACTGATCTCTTCTATTTATTCAATTTCTCACCCAGTTTTTTGGGTATGGTTATTTCCCTAATTATTTCATCTTTGACTTCATAACAAATTTAGCACAGAATTTACGACTTCATTACGTGGTTGATCGTCCATCTTGAGTGAACTAAGCAAACTAATTACTTAAATACGTATGGACATATACTTAAATATAAGCCACATAAAATTAAGTTTAAATTTAGTTACCTACTTAACAACTTAAAACGTGTAAATCAGCCATTACTCTGTAAGCCCTATTCAATGTCGACAACTACGTCATCAACATCCGATCTAAATATTTTTACAAATATTGAAAGATCAGTTAAGAATTAGGCAAGCTATATTTATGATTGATTACATATACATATAATTTTACGCAAATAGTGTGGTAGTGCACCTGACCCGGCATGTCATGGGGTGCGAATTCCCTTCGTGGAAATTTTTTCAGCACTGTCTTTTTTCACATATCTAATAGTTTCAATAGTAAGTAGGTGGAGCTCGATGGCGCAGTGGTTAACGCGCCCGGTCTGTGAGTGCTGAGGTTAAGCAACATTCGCAAAGGCCGGTCATCGGATGGGTGACCAAAAATTATTATCTCGAGCTCCTCCGTGCTTCGTAAGGCACGTTAAGCCGTTGGTCCCGGCTGCATTAGCAGTCGTTAACAACCACCAATCCGCACTGGGCCCGCGTGGTGGTTTATGGCCCGTTCTCCCTATCCATCCATAGGGAAGGCTCGTGCCCCAGCAGTGGGGACATAAATGAGCTGATGATGAATAGTTTCAATATGTAGTACTATGTAATATTGAAGTTTCATTTTTGAAAACGGCAACTACCTGAAATAAAATATTATTTTGTATGATGTATTTTTAAAGTTAAAATATGTTTAGAGTATGTATGCATAAACCCACGACCATTATTCCCCAAAAGGTGGTTAGAGATCATCATATCCTATCCAAGCCATGGTTTGGATCAATGTCCACTTTTAGCAAATATAGCGACCTTGTTGTTAATTATGCAAAGGAAGTGTCAGGATGCTGGCCAATCGCCTTTTTTGATGCACTGGCGCATAATCTCGATTCACCACTTACGAATGCTGACAAGAAAAGCTGGCTATTATAATACTATAATCCAGACAAGCACGGATAATTTAATATTTTTAGCAAATTAAAATAAAGATAACGCACAAAAAAACCCATTCAACTTCCAGCTGGTATTTCGGTTATTTTAAAGCATGAAAGCAAACAACGTTTTAAGTAAAATAGAACAAATTGCTACTAATAAGAAATTTTGAAACTTTGAATTCATCATTCCCATTAACATAACGTCATTACCATCAACACAAATCAAACGGTAATGATGATGATGGTAATGACAAACGTAGTGTTTTTTTTTAACAAATCGTGAATTCTTAGCGCTACTATTTTGTGACCGCCTTTTTGAGAATTTGTCCTGGGAGTCACAATAAGTTCTAATACTAACAATTATACTTAATTTATAATTACCTAGAAAACGTATTTACCGGTAATGATGGAAATACGTGACAACCATTTCCTGGACATATGATTTGTAACAAAAAAAGTATTTAAAGAGCACTCACCGTGACGTGCGCTGTGGTACATTTCGTGCAAGCGACTGAGGAGAGTGGTGGGCACGGGGACAGTAAGATACATCACGTAGATCTTTCAAGAAAGTAAATTTGACGTTAGCGCGATGGTAATGACGAATTTCTGTTACAAACTTTTGAAATTTCGTTTTGACTATTATGCTGTTCTGAATTATAAACGCTATTTATTATGTTGTTTACGGTAAAATACAGATTACTAAACGTTTGAAAAAATCGGGTTTGGCGATCATAATTATTGAAATATATATTTTGAAAGTTTTGTGCACATATATTTTCTTTAGATGGTAATGATGTTTTACTCAGTTTTAATTAAATTAGAAAATGAGTTTTTAGAACACAAGGTTCGTAACTGTGTCACCTTACGTTAAATTATGTTTAAAACCTCGCCTAAACAAAAAAAGTAACTGAAAAATGAGGTAGAATTTCTAATCAACTAGAAATAGTTTTTTTCCATGTTTCGCGAAATGACCCAAAAGTTCCGTGCGCCCAACCAATCCTGTTTAGAAAAATATTTAGTCTCGGCTGTTCAACAAGAGATCGCGGATGCGCGGGATTTTAGGAAAAAAATAGTGTGCAGCGGCGCGTTTGACGGTAAGTCTTTTATTGTTTTATGTGAATTTTAGGCTACATAGCTGTATCTAGATTTTGATAATGAAAAAAGGAATAATATTAATTATGAATTTGCTTATTTTTTTTATAGTTAACAGTTAAAATAGGGTGGACGCGAATTACTACACCGAATTTATAAAACTTGCACTTTGCGTCCGCCATGGACGCAAACTTTACCTAGAGGGGATATTAATAAAGCAAATTGCGTCCATTTTTTCAATAAATACAATTGACTTGTTTTGTTTGTAAAAATAACTTAAAATGTATTGTAAAGACTAGGTACGAGTTTAAAATTCTATTTTTAAATAAAATGAGTAATTACTTTAATTTTTAATTTTTTCTGTAGGGATAAGAGTTCTTCGGAGACAAGAAAGAAGAAGGAAAAGAGAACATACACAAAAGAAGATTTAAAGAAGCGTCAAATATAATATTCGAGAGAAGAAGAAATCGGTAAGACAAAATGCTATTCCCAAGACCACAATATTGGACAAAATCATGAAGTTGGCCGACACATTGGTCCAAGCCGCTCTGAGCCTTCAGCCGGGTTCACAACTGAGGGCTGGGGCTTCCTAGCTTGCGGTGACCCCGCCTGGGTTGCTGAGTCGATTCATCATCATCATCTCAACCGAAAGACGTCCACTGCTGGACAAAGGCCTCCCCCAAGGATCTCCACAACGACCGGTTTTGTGCTGCTCGCATCCAGCGGCTTCCCGCGACCTTCACCAGATTGTCAGTCCACCTTGTTGGAGGCCTGCCCACACTGCGCTTTCCGGCACGCGGTCGCCACTTGTGGACTGTTTCGCCCCAGCGGCCATCAGTCCTGCTCGCTATGTGCCCTGCCCACTGCCACTTGAGCTTAGCAACTCTTCGGGCTTTGTCGGTTACCTTTGTTCTTCTGCGGATCTCCTTATTTCTGAATCGATCTCGCAGATAAATCCCTAGCATAGCCCTCTCCATTGCTATTTGAGTGACCTTTAGCCTTCTGATGAGACCCATAGTGAGCGACCACGTCTCAGTCCCGTATGTCATCACTGGCAGCACACACTGGTGAAAGACTTTCGTCTTGAAATACTGCGGTATATCGGACGAAAAGATATTTCGTAGCATACCGAACGCTGTCCAGCCTAATTGGATTCGACGATTGACCTCTTTGCTGAAGTTGGACCTACCTAGCTGGACTGTTTGTCCCAGGTAAACATAATCGTCCACAATTTCAAGGGCAGATTCCCCAGCCTTCAGAGGAGTGGGGTACGACACGTGAGTTCGACATAACTTTTGTCTTCTCCATGTTCATTTTAAGACACATTTGTTGATCGATAGACTGGAAGTCATCAAACCTGCGTGCGAGACGATTCGTTATGACTCTCGAAAACAGCTTGTAGACGTGGCTTTCTAAGCCAGTGAGATGGGCCTGTAGTTCTTCAGCAGGGTTTTGTCGCCCTTTTTGAAGAACAGTACCACCATACCTTCGTGCCACGTTTCTGGCGTTCTGCCCCCTAGTACTACGGAATTAAATAGCTTCTGAAGAGCTACGAGTACCGGTCTTCCGCACGCTTTCAGAAGCTCGGCCTTAATTCCGTCAGCACCTGGTGCCCTGCCGTTCTTGAGCTGTTTGATTGCCATACTAATCTCGCAAAGGCTGATGTCCGGGATGTCTTCGGTATACTGCCGGGTTAACTTAGCTCTAAGGTCTTTAGCTAAGCTTTGTACAGGTGGCCGTGTGGATGTGTAAAGCTGTCCATAGAACTTCTCGACCTCTCCCATAACATCGGACCTGGTCGTGACAGTTTTGCCGCCATCGGTTTTCAGCGTCGTCAGTTGGCACTGCCCAATACCCAGATCTCTTGCGAACACTTTCGAGCCTTTGTTCCACTCTATGGCCTCTTTAATACGGTTAGTATGAAATCGTGTCGCGAATCATAGACTTCGAGATCTGCCTATTTAGCCGCCGAAACTGAGACGCATCACCTGAAGAAAGCAGATAAGCAGAACCATTGAGCGCCGATCTTCCATTAGTTTTAGGGTATGGTCTGAGAACTTTTTGGTTCCTTTTGTACGGTGGGTTTTAAAGAACTGTGACCCAACCGTTTGGACGTTTTTCTTTCTTGCTATTTTTATTTTCTTTAAAGTGATTTATTTATGATAATAATGTTGATTTTAAAATAACTATATTCTTAAATAAAGAAATTGTTAAAATCCAATCTTTCTTTACATTATCTTAAAAAGATCACCCCCACATTCCTTTTCTAAGCAGGTGGACGCAAAGTGGTCCACGGGTGGACGCAATTTGGATTTTGTGGACGCAAACTGGGTAAAACGCCTAATTCTGAAGTTTGTCTATTTAAAAAATAAACACAAGATGTTTCGAACAAAACTGAAAGTTAACCTTAAAATAGACTATATCGCACGTTTAATAAAAAAAAGGTGGAACTCAAATATCGTGAGTTTGGAGATTTTCTAATAAACCGCATGAATGCAACGTAAAGAATAGGCAGACTTTGACAGCTGCGCTCTTCCGATCAAAGTGAGCGAGATGCATGGTCATCCTTCTCTTTTCAATTAACACGATTGGACAAGTCGATTCTAAAAAAGTGGCGTGATTTAGTGATCCACCGGCCGTAAGTGTAGAAGGAAGTGTTGTTGTTTGGTGTGACACGAAATAAATCTGTTTTTGATTAAAAGGTTAGTATTTAAGGTTTGATTACTTAAAATTAAAAAGGATAATTTGTGTAATACATCGTTTTCTACGAAAATGAATTTAATAATTTTGGGAGCATTTTGAATTGATTCTTTTTTGTCTTAAAAGTGTACTGAAACTACAAAGCTAACGCGTAATACTTCGCTTTTGTTTTAAAAATTACGTCTTGGTTACTGGAGTAATTAACTCTGCATCAATTTATTGTAAAAAATATTAAATCCATTAAATATCATTCTGATTTACTTCACTTTATAATTTAGAATGATAGAAAATTAGCTAAAAATATTTAATATCAATTCTTTTTTCTTATTATTGGCACGATAAAAGTAAGTTTTAACTGTGTTCATTATTTTCACGTAGGTTATAAAAATGACATCTTGGAGGTCTAAGAGAATCCTGGACTTGGTATCCCAAACGAAGATTGATTCTGAAAATCAAGAATTAGGGGATAGCGATCGAAAAGGTTACGAAGAGGTAAATAATTGAATTATAAAAACGTTTTAGTGTTTAAAATAAAAACCTATATCTATTTACATTATAGTTAGAATAAAAGAGCGGACTTACAATCGAATTGGCGTTTTTTCAGCATGACAACTTATACCGATTAGTATTTAGATTATGTATTTTATTTTTGTTCTTTCAGATGAATAAATCTGTTGAAATCGAAAAAGAAAACCAAGAAAATGTGTTTACCGAGTCTAATTTAGTAACTGAAGTGCAAGAGACGGCACCGATCCAAGAGTTGCTGGTGATTGAAAAAAAATACGTAAGCCTTGTACCCGATTATAGCAGCGATGCAACGCTGAGTGAAAATGAAAATACAGGTAAAAACCATAATCCTAAGCTTGATGATCACGCCTCTAATGCCTCGGAGAATTTGTTAACTTCAGCCAACCACAGTAAAAGTTCACGTTCTTCCAGTTCATCGTCTTCAAGATCATCTTCATCTAGTTCTGATTCTTCTGGTTCATCTTCATCAGGCTCCTCAAACTCTAATAGATTAACACGTAAACAAAATGCCAGCTTACAAATAGTTCAAACAGAATTTGAAGAAAACAGGCCATCTTGCTCCGGTGAGGGACAGCAAAGAGAGTGCAGAAATAACAGTGTGGCTAATTACAATATTTCTCCTATATACACCGATCAAAGTGATGTTGATCTCAGTGATGATGATCCTACTATAGATTTTAACACGTTATTTCAAAGGCCTGTCAAAAGAAGTAATTTTCTGTTTAATGAAGCATCAGCCTCTGACTCTGACTGTAGCACAGAAGAAAATAGTCGAAGAGGTCGCAAGCGAATGAAAAATATAGAAAAATGGCAACAAAATAAAGCAAAACGTCTAAGAAATAAAGGTGAAACATATATTTCTATGGCAAAATCTCGTAAAATGGTTCCAGGTAGCTTTATTAAAGATTCGTGTACCGAAAAATGTAAGTTAAAATGTGCAGAGAAGGTTTCGTCTGATAACAAAATTTTAATATTTTAATATTGACAAAAATGGAAAGACTGTAAACTGGAATGATATTAAGGTTTTACAAATGGTGAAATCAGAGCCATTGAGCTTTTATTATAAGACTTCGTACAGTGATACTACATTTAAGCAAGTAGATGTTAGGAATAAAAGGAAGAAAATGACTAATATTTTCGAAATTTCTTTGAGTCAAGCTTATGGTCAAAAGCAACAACTGAGTGAAAACAAAAAAAAAGATCTAAAAGAGTTGATAACGAAGAAGTTGATTCCTTCCTTTTATTCTGTTTTTTATAATTCAATAATTGACTGATTTTGATGCCTGTTTGAAATTGTCTGATTTTTTTGGTTACGCGTAATGAATAATTTGATGTTATTTGGCATTTGAGATATAAAAGAGACTGATTAGTTATGTGAAAAATAATTGAACGTAGAATTTACAATAATTGTAAGGCGTAAGACCTGTCAAAGTAAATTCTTCATCAAAAGTAATTTTGCTCAAGATTACTTAATTCGATTTTTTTTACTTTGTTTTTGTTTAAGATTTATTTTTGTTTTAATTCACAATTTTGATTGTTGAGACGTTTATAATGCTTGTGATAAATAAAAAGAAACTGATTGTTGCTTCGTAAACATGATTAATAACCTCATAATTTAAAGGTTTACTTTTATGAAAGAAATTTACTTTTATTTTGTTTTAAGAATATTTTATTTTATTTCATGTTAATAGCAATTTGATTGTTATTACACAGTTTATTAACTAGTAAGAGACACAAAAGACTGATTATTGTGAAATTTGTGAAAAATGCTTACAATTGATAAATAATTTTGGATTTATATTGTTTAATAAATGACAGATATTTCATAAAACTTTGTTTTACTTTAAACAATAAGATGAATCTTAGTTTCGTATTTTCTCAAAAACTGATATAATGCTAAAGTATTTTACAATATTTTATTTTGTTTAATAATAAAAAGAACTAATGTCGAATGCTATCAAAATTATCACTTTCGCTTTAAAACTAAAATGAATTATTTCGACTTAATACACGTTAATTTGTCATTATCCTGATTTCATTTTTGCATAAACAGATTTAAGTCAAAACTTTTTTTTTTGTATCAAAATCAATTAACTTAAAGACATTTTAGCAAAATGTGCATATTATTATATGAATCTCTATAGTTTAACCTAATGATATCAGCAGTTAAAGTGAAAAAAAACATAACATATAATTATATATTTTCAATAAAAGACGGCACGGAAGAAGTGCTAAACTTTAAACGCTAATTCCCACAAGTTGCTATTTTTGAGTTACATCTTTTTATTTTTAAGCGTGCGATATAATGAACACATTACATAAATTTTTCATTGAAATTAGAGCTGGAACATTTTTATTTTCTCCTTCAAACTTGCCAACTGCACTAAATGGACGCGAACAGGCGAAATGACCCTATTTCCCTAGGATACTGCGGCAGTATACTGTCAGTCCGTAACGGAACAAACTCACCAGTAAGAGCACTGCTGTGCTATTCTGAAAATGGTACATCATCTCGAAAGTCATTCTCGCAATTCACCTCGCAAATCACACTCACTTCTCTTCTCATTTATCATGTGATTGTCTTGGTATTCTTAAAAAAAAAACAAGGCCGGGTGAAGTGAAGTGAGCTTCGAGAATCCAAGTGAAATTGCTCTATGGTACTAGGGATGTTTATTTATGTCGACTCACTTATTTTAGCTGAATTTGGGTCTAAAACTCATAAACCATATTGTAATTTAGCTATTTATACGTACGTACATACTTTTTATACGTTGCAAGTACATTATTATGTACTTTTTATTATTTACAACTTTAATTTCAGATATTTTATATAAAATTAGGCTGAACGCAGTGTGCCCTTTGCCTTGAGGAGACGGTCCAATCATAATTAAAAAAACATTTGGCTTGAGTCTTGCTTGAAATGTTTTGAATTTTATTTTCGATTTACCTACGTCTGTACTATTTTCATTTATTGTATAGTTAATTTTGTGTATTGTGTTGCCGAAAAAATAAGAAATGAAGTGAGTATTGATTAACTTGGCTAGGTATATTATTACGATTTGCCATTTCATTCATTAAATTGTGGATTCTTTATTTCAGCCTGGACCGTAGTTCCCACCCGTCTGCGGCTCAAGTTGAGACGCTAATAGAGTTTCTGGAGAAGAAGCCAAGTTTGGCCAAAGGTTATTCAAAAAATCATAGTGCCAAACAGGCGGCTAATAGGGATTGGGATCGTATCTCCCTTACATTAAACAGTATGGGTGGTGGTACAAATAAAACAGCAAAGAAATGGTTAAAGGTGAGTTATGTGATGTGTCAATACACACATCATTGCACAGAATGTTTTGTGTATAATGGTACATGTTATCTATACTATCCTTCTAATTAAAATATTCTTATTTTTCTAGTATTGGTCTGATAAAAAAAGTGCTGTTAAAAAGAAAGCCGCAGCACGTGCGGCTGTTAGAAATGTTACTGGTGGAGGAATGGCACAGGATTTGCCAGAATTGACACATATTGAAGAGAGAATTGTAGTTTTAATGGGTGGTGAAAGTTTTGCGACAGGTGATAAGCACTTGCAAATATAACCATTTGACGTAAGTTTCTTTTTATACAATATGGAATATTGCAGGCATTTGTTTGGTGCAAACCTCCTGCAACAGGACATTCTGAAATTCTATGAGAGCCAATGTCCAGCTGCGTATGTTGTGTGGCAGAGACGATGATGATTATTGATTTTACAGGAACCCTCACAAGAACATGAAAGTCCCTCCATACTGGCACCAGCTGTTCAGGCTAGTAGTAGCACTTGCTCATTTATTATGCCAGTAAGTATTTAGATAATTTTTATTTCAATATTATTCTTTTTAAAATTTTAACTTACAAAATTATTTATTATGCTTGTTTCAGGAAACTGATGCTATATTTGTAGATATACAAGGAACATCAGCACCCACAGATCAAGTTATTGTAAGTATGAAATTGTCTAAGAATTTTACAATTTCAATAGTTCCTATTAATAATATAATCATTGCTTTTTTACAGAACACGGCTGATGTTGATTTAAGTTTGGGTCATAGGGGCCAATCACAATTAATGGTAATGAAACTATCACCTTTATTATTTTATTACATGCAAAATAATAAAATAAATGTATTGTGTAATAACAATAATGCAGCAACAAATTAATTTTTAGGACAGTCTAGTGGAATTGGAACCAGATATGGAAGCTACAAACACCAGTCCTAACGAATGCCTTGCAACTGTAAGAAGTTTCCCACCTCAGTACTTACCTATTTTGCTCATTTTTTCTTTTTATAACTATTTTTTAATTTTGCAGGGTAACATATCACAATTTCCCCCAATTTGCCATCTCACAACCGACAACTCTGTGCAGCAGCTGCAGCAACAGCATCTGCCCAAGCCTGTTACTACAAGACCTTGCTCATCTGCTGTTTCAAGTAGGTATTACGGAATTTTAAAATATTATAAACATATTTACAAATTTTGTAATTGTTTATTTTTATGTTCAGCTCCAAGACGAAGGCGTCGCAGGATTTTGCAGGCGACAAGGAAGAACGTCCAAGCGTCACCACCATCTCAGCGACGTGCAAATTTGATGGGCATAGCTGAGAAGTTTTTGCGACTGGAGCAGCAGCGTTTGGAAATGGACAGGCAGATGGTTGCCCTTATTGAACGTAATTGTGAAAGGGATAATTTACTGGTGGAGGCTGTTAAAGCGATGGGTGAAGGGTTGAAGGCTGTTGCTGAAGCAATTAAACGTTAATTACAGAGTTGATCAGTTTTATTTCAAGAAATAATTTTAAGTACCTTTATTTATTCAAAATAAGCTAAACATTACATATACTTAAATCAAAGTCTTGCTAAGTATAGCATTGTGAATGCAAAATCACATATTTAATAATCTAATGGTTAAATCTAAATCTAAAAATAAAAGGTAAAATGCGATTGACGCGATATTCTATCAAAGAGTAACTTAATTTTTGTGTGATAAAACTGGTGGATTAAAGTGGCAGTAACGGCTAAATCTAAACATACGTAATTAGGGTTCTATTTCCGTACGTTTAGATTTAGTTATTTTTGAGTTTGGAAAATACTTGAGTAGGTAAGTAGTAAAAATAGTCTAAATTATTTATTCAAATTGGTGCTGTAAGTATACCCCAATCAATACACCAACTTTTCACTAAAGATTAGCTCTCAAAGTGACATGTGGACATGAAAATCAATTGATAATTTTGAGTAAAGTAACAATTAAAACAATAGTGAGTAAAGTAACAATAAAAAACATTAGTAAAGGAAGTTTTAAAAATTATTGTAAATGTATTGACCGCCATAATCTATTCACTAATTCTGTTCGAGCAATTCTTCCCATATCCAATTCAGTTTGTCCCATTTCATTGCTCTCATGCTGAATTCTTGGCAGGATTCTTGCCTCATTCTGAATGTCTTCTATGGATAGCACAGGTGCTGGTACTCCTGCACGGTTACATATGTTATGTAATACACAACATGCTACTACTATTTTGGCGACCATGTCAGGATGGTAGTGTAGCACTCGGTGCACCAAAAGACATCGAAAGCGGCCCTTTAGTACACCAATAGCCCTTTCAACACTATTACGGGCAGTGGCATGAAGTTTTGTATAATATGCCTCAGGTGAATTTTCTTGGGCATTGACAATGGGAGTCATCAAATATGGACGTTGTGCATATCCAGAATCTCCTGAAATGGAAGAAAAACTAGAAATAAAAAAACAAAACAAACAAAAATAAGAAAACAAACTAATACTGAATAAATTACTTGTTTTTGTCTAATATAATATGGATGGATTTATTCATAAATCTTAGTGATAACATACAATAAATTTACCTAATAAATACACTACTTCGCCAGAGTTACATATTTCTTCTAAATGGTTTTTAATTTGGGAATTATTAAATACAAAACTATCATGAGATGCTCCACCATATGACGAATCTACGTGTAATATGTTTAAATCAGCATCAGTTATCTGCAATCAAAGTCAATTTGTTAAAGACGAAGAGTACAATAATATTAGTAGATAAATAAAATTTTGTAATAAATTTGGTTTAAGACTGAACTTACCAATTGAACATTTCTTGCATGATAACCCTTGCGACAGAAATATCTTTCTTCATTTTCTTTTGGTCTTATCATAGATACCATTGTGCCATCTATACATCCTATCACACCCGGAATGTTAAATTTTTCATAAAACCTAAAAAAAATATAGTTTATGTAAGAAAATATACCTAGATATATCTCCACTGGCTCAATGGTGAAGTAAAACACTGTACCTAAAGAAATCTGTATGACCTCTCAGACTTTGGTCTGAGTATGACCTATATAAGAATTAGGGGCATGTGAAGTTCACCCAGATTAGACCAACAACACATACATTCTCATCAGTGGGCAGGCCCACCTCTTATGTATTAAACTGATAATATGTCACTACTGTTAGGGCACCTACTGATTATTATATAATATGACTCATGATTTTATTGAATGATTACTTATCAAATAACACATTTAAAACATACCGTTCTTTTAATGTCTGTCTTTCTGCTACATTTTGTGGAAATCTAATATACTTTTTGACAATTGTAGGGTGGTTTAGGGCATTAATTATTTGATGTAAGCTGCGTGATGTTGAGGTTTGTGACAAAAAAGTATTTACATTTTTACCTAAAACCTTTTGATAGCTTCCATTGGCCAAAAAAGACAAAGTAGAGAGCAGCTGAAAAAAATTCAAGTTGATCATTGACTTATTTATAATCTAATAATGTAATATGCTAATAATGAACCCTGCCTTTGAAAAAAGAATCAAAAACTATTGAAGAAATTTGAGTTTTTCAGTTGATGTGTAGCCGTATGTACGTACATCATACTAATGCTTAAATAACTTAGAAGTAAATTCCCTAGTTTACCTTAATTCTATGGGTCAGACTTCTCCTTCGTTGTGTGCTTTTAGGTAATAAAGGACTAAGCTCCTCTTCTAGATTTTTAATTAGATGGTCTGTTAATCTGTATATATGCACATATTCATAATCACGGCTCATTAAATGGAGATTTCTAATTCTCTGGGATTGGCGACGGCTTGCTATGTCGTCTACGTTATCAGCTTCTTTCAGCAAGCTCAACAACAAAAAAGAACGAGCCATCTGCAAAAACAAGAAAACACAGAATTTCGCAGGACGGATTAGGTACATGAACATTGTTTAGATAGCTAAGTATTATAATTTAGCATCTTACAGTTTCAATAAACAATTTGAATTTATTTATTTCTTCAAGAAATCCACTAATCTCTTCGTACGGCTTTATTTTCACCTAAGAAATAGTAACTTTTGATTTGACAGGTGAGTTCGTGTTTATGATGCGAGATGACTTTCGATATGGCGGGCGAATTTGGTTTCAGAATACCAATTGTATATGAAAAACGTCAAAATACTCACGCTGCTTAATTTTTCTCGCTTCTGTTATCACTCGGTGGCGCTAGTGTCGAACTCACTCATTTTAGGAATGCTAAACTATAATCTCACCGCGGATTCAGAAGTGATTTTGCAATTAAACTTTTCAGAATAGCACTGTGCTCGCAATGTATATCGGACGGAACATACATACCCACAATCTTGCTTGTAGCACAGAGTAGTAATATTTACTCATGTGCTCGCTTCTAAGGTGATGTGATTGTAGTTGTGTGTAATTTTTATCATTTTATCTCTTTGACATTGACAAATTGACATAGCAATTTTTGCATTGTTGCGTGCGTTCTTTCGTTGCTCGTCGCTTGCGTTTTCATCTTTTTGTGATCCAGTTAATTTGCTAAGTTACGAAAAACAAAGAAACTCCCATTAATTGGGGTATTTCAACGTGAGTAAAATTGATTATAATATCATAAAATTACTTTCGGGTGAAGAACAATTAATTTACTGTAGGTCTATCTAGTTCCATCCTGTCTAATCAAAGGAATATTTAGTACCTACATACTTTTTCATCAAGTATATATTTAAATTTTAGCTATTTGTGAAGATGGAACTTCTAGATGCTATGAAAAACATGACTATACAGTGCGACAATGATCCAAGCATGATATTATTCAAATCTATTTCTGCCACCATAGATGATACAGGAACTGAAATAATTTTTACTGAATATGCGAATAAAATGTTACTTATTATATCACAGCATGACAAAGTTGGAAGTATGCTGCTGATAAAAAAGGAGCAAGTTCACAGTCCTTTAGGTTCTAATGATATTTATACAACAAAAGTAATTTTTGGTGCCGCAGGAGAAGACCAACAAGTTGCAGGCAGATACCTGGCAGAAGCTATCAATATTGAAAAACCCATTTGCCTGTTCATGAACCTCAAGACATATGATATTGAAACGATAAAAGCTTGTAAAGATATCATTCTGGATCTTAGAAAGGAGAACTAAGAATGTCTCAAGCAGTAGTAAAACGATTTAAAACAGTACACAAGTATTATGGGCAGTTGGTTATTGGGCCCCCTGGTGCCGGTAAAACAACATACTGCTCCAAAATGTCAGATTTATTGAAGAAACTCGGAAGAAATGTGGCAGTTGTAAATCTTGATCCTGCCAATGATTTGATGTCATACAAACCTGACATTGATATTAGAGAGTTAATAAACCTTGAAGATGTAATGGTTCAGAATAAACTAGGACCCAATGGTGCATTGTTATATTGTATGGAATATTTGGAAAAAAACATTGATTGGTTATTAGAGCAATTAAATAGTGAAAACTCGACAAACTACATATTTGATCTACCTGGCCAAGTAGAACTTTATTGCCATCACAATAGCTTAAACAATATTTTTTCAAAGCTCACCAGTGAAGCTCATCTTCAGTTATGTGTTGTACATTTAATTGACTCACATCATTGTTCAGATGCTGGCAAATTTATTGCAGCCTTAATGTTATCTCTGAATGCAATGCTCAAGATTGGATTACCACACATCAATCTTCTAACTAAAGTAGATTTATTGAAAAAACATATGGATAAGCTGGATTTTGGTATTGACTTCTATACTGAGGTTCTGGATTTAAACTATTTACTTGATTGTTTGGACACAGATAAATTCATGAATAAGTACAAAAAGTTAAACAATGCTTTTGTCTCAATCATTGAAGATTACAGTTTGGTAACTTTTCAGCTTGTGGACATATTGCAAGAACAAAGTATGCTCAATGTTAAAAACCTTGTTGACAAATCTAATGGATATGTATTTAAGAGTGATGAAGGTAGACACATCAACAGTATGTTAGCTTGTGCTATGGGAGTTGATTCAAATAATTAAAGAATTGAATAAAATTATTCAAAATGCTATGGTTTTTTTTTAAATCTAGTATATTTAGGCACTAAATTTTAATGTCTAAGCACAAGAAACCATTATCTAAATACCACTTACCCACAGAAACTATCATTAAACGATTTGTAAAAAAAGTGTATTGCTTAAAATAAACCATTTAGAACAAGAATTACCATTGCAAAAAAAAGCAGTTTTGTGTTCGTAGGTATGTAATTGTTCTTAATCTTAATTACTGGCTTTGCAGTACATGCACTAAGCCAATTCCAGCTATTAGTAGTAGTAAACTAAGAATTGTATGGTAGATAGATTTACAAATGGAGTCTCACAACATGCTTTTACAGAAAGACTTCTGGTGGAACTCCCTAATTCAGTTCATTAGTCGAGATGTCACTGCATTCTTTATGGTGATATCATTACGACCATCAATACTGTTAAGTAAAGCTACTAATTATAATCATAATAGGACTTGTTATATAAATGCAGTGACAAAATTATTTAAGACTAGCGCAGAGCATGCCTCTTGATTGTCAATAATTTAATGACTGTTTATAATTCAGTTAGTTTCCAGTAGTAAAGGCTTTCAAAGTAAAAAGTGTTAAATAATTTCGGCGGGCTGGTTAGAACCACGATAGCTCAATTATTGGAAGAGCACCTGACCCGGAATGTCAGAAGGGTACAGGTTCAAATCCTGCTTGTGGAAATTTTTTCAACATTTGTGTTTTTGTAATTTGTTCGCAACAAAATTTGTGTTAAAAATTATTTGAACATTTAGTAAAGGCATTTTTTTGTAAGTATTATCAAGACTTCTGTACCCAAGTGCGATTTTTTATTTCCCAATCGGTACCCGCCCGATCCTTAAAATGCCACTACATTCACCGCATTCATATGATACACTAAACGTAAACAACTGTAGGAAGATCGGTTTTTCCCACCCCCACGAGCCGAGCAGAGGTCTTAGCCTTTAGAGGCGCCCTCGGGTTGATCAGCTCTCGATCCGATTCGAACCCCTCGGAGAATCTAGTAGGGACCAGGGACAGGCTTGCATGATGCCATGTCCTCTAGAAACCATCTGATGGTGTTTCCATCTCACTACTTGAAATTTTAATTCCTATTTTAGTTTCACGGCGCCCCAAAATACCCGGTGATGCTGTATAGACCACCACCATGGGGTTCCAGTGCGGATTGGTGGTCATTAACGACTGCAGCCAGGACCAACAGCTTTACGTGCCTTTAGCACAGAGGAGCACTAGCTCCTACCAAAAATATCTCTTGGTATTTATATTTAATAAATAAATGTAATGTGTATGGTTTTTTGACAGACATTACTCTTATTACGCAGAGGACTGTCGGACTTCGTCTGTGCTGTCCTTAAATATTATTTATTTATTAAGTTTTTGTCTGCGTTTAGAGATATAAAAAGTCATTAGGGTATACCACTGGCCTTATATTCTGACTACAATCGTTTATCCAGATTAGATTTAACATAGGGTTAATTCATTTTTTGCAGATGTCGACACTTAGAAAGGATATTTACGAGAGACTATTGCTAAAGGAATTAGAGCTAGATCAACTCCTTGAAGACAATAAACGCATACAAGTACATCTTCTGCATCAGTACAATGACATAAAGGATGCCACTCAAGTTGTTATTAATCACATAGCCAATATTCAAGGGACAACAGTCAGTGACGTTCATAAAAAACTTGGTTTGGATAAATAAATAAAACTCTTTATATAATTATGGAACGTTTTATTTGAAGACAAATACAACTCTTTACAATTAAATTTTTTCCAATATTTTTGTTGTTCATAACTTAGTAATGAACTTTTTAAATTTTACATTGCAGGTTTACGTACTTAAGTTATAAGTGTTTTCAAAAAGCCACAGTTCCACGTTTGCTACTTCAATTACGAAAAATGTTATGTTATGTATTACATGACAAGTATTTCTAATATATTTTGATTACATTATGTTGACAATATTAAATGACCTTTGTCAGCAAACAAGTTTATAAAATGTAATAGGTATTATACTGTTCAATAATCTAAAACTATAGTGAATAATGGTTTTAAAAGAAAAAATAAAATCTACCTCCATTGAATCACCACTAATGTTACATTTAAAAGTGACCAAGAATAAGCAGCATGAAAATGGTGAGTTATTAAAATGGCATTTTATAAATCACCGAAATACGGATAATAGACAGTGCCTTTTATAAGAAACGATTGATACATTTAAATTATATTACCGTTCACGTAATATTAAAGTTATTCCTCTAACATGCTTTATTGCTGTTACACATAATTCCTAAACAAATCAAAATACATTGAAGTTAAAATTCTAAACTCTACACATTGTGTTTATTTCAATAAGCAAGCAATAATATATAAATCGTTAAATGTATAATATAAAGTGCTAGTCGCACTGAGCGACAGCTAGCGAATACGTAGCAGTAAGAGCATTCTTATGAAAGTCGAATGCTAGTGTTCCGAGGGCCCGAGGCCTGCCGTCCCCCGCTCGCGGGGCGGCCGTGTTACGAAGTCGATGCATTACGTGCATTGGCGATTGTCGTTGGAACAGCGCTGTGGCTGTGGGTACGTGGGTACGTGTGTACTGCACTCAAGTTCTGATCATATTTTGATTGTTAAAATCAATGATATGTTATTGTAGCAACATATTTTGTCTATGTTTCGGCCAGGGTTAAGCGTTCCAAAATTGTAAAGTCTTCATTTAGTTCCATTCTCGACTGGTCTGAGAACTGTTCAATTAGAAGGTTCATGAAATTCAAATGGAATGTAACTGTTTGTCGTTAATTGTAACAGTTATAGCACCAATCGAGTTCTTCAGTGCAAGACTTTGTCTCAAGTAAATTGTTAGTCATTCCAGCTAAATTTAAGTATAACAATATAACAAATTTACAAAAATACATATAAATTGAAGAACATTCGCAGTATTGAATTTTCGAAAATGCATATAAATATATCACTAACAAATCTACGATTTCCTATCGAAATAATACCCTATAGGATGTGAAAATATCAATATACGAATGATCATTCAGTTTTTAAACGTCTATCGTTAGACTTAAATCTATGAGTTTCAGACTCGTTTCAGGCAGTCCTACAAATTTCAAAGCACCAACAATCATTCATAAATGCAAGTTCTATACTAATATTATTATTCCTCCTACAATTATGTCACTAATGATTGACCACCTTGAAAAGTCAACCACTAAACTGACCTAATCACAGGTAGAATCTACCTGAACGTTGATAAAAAGCACCCTTAATATTTATTAACTTTGTATCATTCAGAATTATATAGTTATGATATAACTATCTTACACTGAATGACAATATATATAACAAATAATTTTGATGCTTTCTAACATGTATCACATTTTTATAACTAATACTCTCACATACTTCAAGGCCTAAAAAGTTATTAAGAATTCCCAAAAACAAGTCTGAAAACAATTTGGTTTAGCCTATAAAATCACATTGTATTATTATATCATATTATGTACTTTGGTGACTATAGTCATATAATACCATACTAAATTCTAAAAAGAGAATTTTGTAATATAACAACGCATCGAGAATAGATTTCGAGTAATAAGAAAGAGATTTTATAGACCAAACCAAGCTTAAAAATAAAAATAATGATTTGGTAAATTGTAAATATACTATGTGTAAATAAATAATGTTGACTCAGTACTTTATATGCTTAAAACAAAACATTTTATCTACTAAGTCATCTCACTTTTCAATTAAACGTGACTTAACAATCAACATTAATTTATTAATATATATTTTCTAATTATCACTTGTCAAATAACGGGTGCTGTTGGGTTCATACTTCTCTTAGAGATAAGTGTGCTACCTCAAGTAAAAGAACCTACTGTTTTTCTCCTATTATGTTAAATGCCTGAATCAGTTATTATGCGGCATATTATAGTGTTTCTACCAGCGGCAAATAACAAAACAGTGAGAGTTGTCTTAACAGGGATTATTGGGGCATAATATGCCATTCTTGTCGATTGTCTTTAATATTATTATTAATTGAACACAATATGTGTCAATTAAAGTAATATAAAATCAGTCTCAAAATTGGAAGTCTTTTAGAGCTTCAGGCACGTATACTTCTTACTGGTGGATGCTCACCATACAGATAACAAATTCTAAGTATAAGATCTCAGTTATTGCTGTTTACAAATTCCTTAACCCCAAATACGTGCTAAAACTAGCTTTCATTATGTCGCGTATGTCATTATTTTTAAGTAAAATATGACTGCTGTTATCTTCAGTTAATGCTAGTGAAAATTGCACAAACTGTAATTACAATACGAAAATCGTCGCTATATTTACTTTTGTGAAAGTCATTAGCAACATGTTGTATGGATGAATGGTTACGGTTGAGATGAGCTTTCCTCGAAAGACCAATATTAAAAATTATGAAAAACTACTTGTTAACAAAAATAAAACAAAAACAATTTCGTCGACTACTTACTGGGAGTAGAAAAAAAAATCGTAACTTAAAGTGGGGTTACCTTCAGGGATATACTTAGTTAGAAACAGGTGCATCACCTTGACCCATATGCTCCTTTTCTGACCTTTGATCTTCCTCCACCATCTAAAATATATGATTCTATTTAAAATAGTCAAAGTTGAATAAATTCTACTAAGTCCGAAAAGAGACGTTTGTATGAGGAAAGCTCGGTTGTAAGTCCTGTGGTGTGTTGTCGTCAGTGGATGATCGCAATATCTTATTCGACGGTCACCTTCTTATCGAGAGGCCCATTGGTTTCCAGCGATTGGGCAACATCAGTCTTCTGGTTGTTAGAACTCTTCTTTTTCCCTTTCCCAAAAATTCTTCTTTACATTTTTAGCAGTCTTAGTCTTCTGGGGTTGCGCTCCTGTCGACATAATAATGAAAACCCTTCAAATTTTTAATTATAAATT
>CAUJAO010000273.1:0-15650 GCA_963082485.1 Eudonia mercurella
TAAGGGGAGGTAGTCTAGGGTTATTCCGATAGATATTACTACGAGACCTACCGTCCTTACTTAACCCTTTCCAAGATATTCCTACTTAAAGAGTGTAACCCAAAAAATCGTACAAAAAATTTTCAAATAGTAATAAATCCATAAAAAAACGTGATTTTGGCCTACTTTTTTTGTTTTGAAACAAAGATATTCTAAATAAGTAATATTCATTGTTAAATCTCCGTAACTGTCATTATTTTATGCAAAAACTGCTAAACAAAAACGGAAAATTTAAAAAAAATACTTTGATGGCTGATAAAACTTCAATTTATGAAAAAAAGTCACTCTTTATTATTACGTACAAAATAATTAAAAAACTTCTACGTTTCGTACCCTTTCGAAAGAGATATTAAAGTCCAAAATCGGTTAAGGAACAATGAAGATATGGTCAATGGAAAAAACCCGTAGAGCCCTTTGTTCCGAAAACAAAGGACTCGGTCGACGCGCACGAGTCGAGATTGCCCCTCCCTCTTGCTCAGTCCGCTCTTACGGTTTACTGTGTTCGGATGTGCTTACTTTCTCTCAGTTTTGATTTTTCTAACGACTTGGCTTTTTCCTGGACTTTTGTATTTGATTCTCTTCCCGACAACTTGGACTGTTCCCTGTTTTCTGTGACTCCTTACGATTTGGCTGTGTGGTTTATCGGACCAATAATGGCAGAAAGAACATCGTTTAGTAACGAAGAATACGCAGATATTCTTTTTTATTACGGAGCTGCCAGAGGAAACGCTGAACAAGCTCGTCGTGAGTATTCCCTAATCGTCGACTGCCTGATGCCCGCGTATTCTCCCGAACCTTCCAGCGGGTGCGGGAGCGCGGAACCGTCGTAAGATACCAAGGTAAGAGAAAGTTATTATTATTAAAGCATGTTCAAACCAGAGATTTCTCCATACAAAATGTAGTTCCTTCTTGTACAGGCCACTCTACATTACTGCGCCGCCGCTAGTTTCCATACATGCGCTATAACAATGTTTTGTTCTAGCGCTTTTGATAATTGGTCAGCTATAAAAACAAACCTTTCCTATCACCCTTATTAACGTGCCCTTTAAATTTTAAGATTGCAAAACAAATGTCGCTGTCCAAATTAGTCAGTGCAAAGACTCGCAGAGATGGGTGCCATAAATCATACAAGTAAGATAACGGATATCACTTCACACTGAAGCGCGCTATTATTGTTTACTATTTTTTGTCGAAGTCGATGGATTTTGGTAGAACTTTTGTAAGAATTTGTATTGTGACGCAAATTGCACTATGTCGACATTACTTCCTTCCTAGAGAAGTGATTCATGTTATGGTCCAACCGACGTGAGTCTTTGCGCGGAGCCACACCAACCTAAACAATAGCCATGGTAGTAACACTTAATTAAAAAAACTTTTTTGTTTTTAGGTGACGCAGGTAGACCTCGACTGGATGTCGGGGACGACGAAGAGGAAATTTTAATTTATTTCCAAAGAGACCCTACGCTGTCTACACGAATGATAGCTCGCCGTATGGGACGCTCTCAATGGAAGGTGTGGTACACTCTTCACGAAAATGACCTCCATCCTTACCATTACACACCTGTTCAGGCCATAGAAGAAGGGGACCCTTTAAGAAGAATGCAGTTTTGCAGATTTTTAATAAATGCGGACGTTGAAGATAGAAATTATCTCAGAAGAATTTTATGGACTGACGAGTCCAAGTTTGATAAGGACGGCATTACGAATTATCATAATGCTCATTACTGGAGTGAACGAGCCATGGGTAATCCACACCTAAAAAGACAAAAAGGTTCACAGAGAAGGTTTAATCTAAATGTGTGGATGGGTATAATTAATAACCGCTTGATTGGACCACATTCTATTAGTGTGAATCTGTCATTGGTTTTCTGATGTATAACTGCATAGCTACTCTTTTTTTGATACTGTTGATTCACCTAAGAAAATAAAATAAAAATAAAATAAATAAATAAATTTCTTACCGCAAAACCTCGATGGGGTTGAATATGAAAATTTTCAGAGGAATGTATTTTTTGAATTAATGGGAGATGTGCCGCTAGAAACGAGGCAAAACATGATATTCATGCATGATGGCTGTCCGGCGCATTTTAGGCTAGCTGTGAGAAGTTGGCTAGACCAACACTTCCCCGACCGATGGATACTTTTTACGATGGATACTTTACGGGGAGCTTTTCGAGCTCATACCACCATCGCCCTTTTACCACCGAACCTCCAGACGTACTGCAGGATATCATCCCCACCTAGTTGAAATTCCACTATGTCGCACTAAGCGCTTCATGTCATCATTTTTGCTGCGCACTGGCAAGGAGTGGAATTCTCTGCCATCGTCTGTGTTCCCAAAAACTTATAACCTGAATTCCTTCAAGGCGAGAGTTAATAGGCATCTTCTAGGGCAGCTCGCTCCATCTTAGACCTCATCTACGCTCACCATCAGGCGAGATCGAGGTCAAGAGCTGTCTTATAAGGCATAAAAAAAAAAAAAATAGGTAGAGGTGGTCCAATACCATGGCCGGCACGTAGCCCCGACCTCACACCCATGGACTTCTTCGTGTGGGGTCGAATGAAAACTTTGGTTTATGCCACTGACGTCCCTGTACCAAACGTTGAAGACTTGCGCAACAGAATAATCAACGCAGCGCAGGAAATACAAAGGGAGCTTACAGACTCAAGGGTTGTAAAAACGGGTGTCGTAAGAAGAGCACGAGCTTGTATTAGAAATAATGGTGGGCACTTCGAAAATGAACTGTAGACAGTTTTTTATTCAATAAATTTTTATTCTTCAGTAGTTTGGTTTTTTCTTTCATTTTTATTATTAGTCTTATCTTGATGGTTCCTTAATCGATTTTGGACTTTAATATCTCATTTGAAAGGGAACGAAACGTAAAGTTTTTTAATTATTTTGTACGTAATAATAAAGGGTGACTTTTTAAAGAAAATTGATGTTTTATCAGCCATCAAAGTATTTTTTTTACATTTTCCGTTTTTGTTTAGCAGTTTTTGCATAAAATAATGACACTTGCGGAGATTTAACAATTAATATTACTTATTAAGAATATCTTTGTTGCAAAACAAAAAAAAGTAGGCCAAAATCACTTTTTTTTTAGGATTTATTACTATTTGAAAATTTTTTGTACGATTTTTTGGGTTACACTCTTTAAGTAGGAATATCTTGGAAAGGGTTAAGTAAGGACGGTAGGTCTCATAGTTATATCTGTCGGAAAAACCCTAGACTACCTCCCCTTAACGGCTCCGCCACTAATTTCCAGTCACCCTGTATATTCTTATTTGCTAAACAATCTTCACCCAACTATTTAATTATTGAAATAATAATTTGGTAGGTACTTACTTACCTACTTATGAAACTGTTTACTAAATAACGAAATAATACAAGTAAGGATAAACAACTAAGTACCTACCTATCTAGTGTAGTCAAAAATCTCATCAAAAATTAAAAAGCAGTGACAAAATTCAGCGCTTAAGTCAGCTTTCCCGGTAGCATAGCGGTCAGTGCAGCCGCCCGGATTGCGGAAGACCCAGGTTTGATTCCTGGCTGGGTCGGGTACGGTGGCATAAAGACTGCCACACAGTCGACATGTATACATACCTAGCCTAAGTTTATTTGAAACTTAATGTGGCGGCGTCACCTACCGCATACGCCGCACATTACTCGACACGTAGCAAAACACTTCCCAACCGTGTCAACAGATGGCGCCAAACGCATACCAACGACGTTGCCCATACTACGACAATAAAATAGTATGGGAAGCCTGCAACGCGGTAACGAAGTTTCACCGTCTCCTTCGCTATATATAGCACCTCCAACTAACATCCGTTGGACCTCGGTCCCCGAGCTATACCACCCAGCTCGGAGGAAGAATCTTCCCTTTGGCCTTCCTCAGTGTGGCATTCCATCCTACCACCAGGCTTCTCTACACTTAATTTGTTCACATTTAAGTACACATTATAAACACAATAACTTGTAATAAATTAAGTATTTAAAAAAAAATTAAGTCGTTAGAAGAGACTTGTCTCTTCTCTTGAGCTCTTGAGCTACGCGATACAAAGAGAGGAAACATCTAGGTGCATACAACTGTAGCGAATTGCAGTTTATTGTCTTAGCAAGAGTCGCTATTAATATATGGCGTAAACGCAATATAAATAAAATGTTCTTATTTCAATAACTGCCGGTTCGCAACAGCTGTTGTTACCTTTTCATTATTCCAGAGAATAGTCACTGCATCTTTACTTCTGGGTCGTCTTCAGGTAACCACCCTCTATTTCCTTGCTTACGTCATAATAAAATGAAACACCATGCATTTACAATATGATTATAATTTATTCATTAATAGTTTACAAAGACATTATCGTACAAATATTATTTTTCCAGGATCAGCATTTTGCGGTACAAATACTTAATACAATATTATTTGTTCATTATTAGAAACTTATACGATACGCTCCTTTTTATGTGGTACAACGGACACTTCAAAACGAAATGACACTGAAAAGTCGCTTATATACAAGACAATTTATGCACCAGTTTATAAAATCCTCCATTTAAAAATTGTAAAGTTTCAAAACCCCACGTCGTTCGGTATAAAAGCATGGAATGGATGGAAGCGACTGTCGGAGAGCCTAACCCTACCAATGATACTTACGATAACTTAACTAGCTTCCTTCATTAACTAGGTATAAAGCCAGACAGCAGTTACTGAGCAACGCGCTGCGCAGCGCTCGTCTGGTATTGCGCCGATCCCTGTTCAACTTAAATTAATTAGGGTACAACGAATTTACTGTTAATTTATAAGCAGTTTGTAGGCTTCAGTCTCATGGTGTTCGTGTCACTAACCTACAAATATGTTCGGAATACAAGAACAGAGTTGGTAAAAACATACAATATCCATCGACTAGACACTACAATATCCAATAAATATTCTCGAAAAACCCCCTAATGTCCCCCGATACTAATATAATTTTCATAGCGATACCGTAAATCTATAATAAATAATTTTAAGCATTACGAGTGACGGTCACATAAACATAAAAAAATAAAAATTCGAAACTAGCAATAGTGCGGCAGATCTACCAATAATAAAAAAAAATAATCTATGATTAATAATTAAGGAAAAGCGATATTTTCATATGATCACATTCGCACTACACACGCGCGATATACACCTCAACCGTGCTAAACGCAACGCCGGGAGGCGTCCAGTTGACCCCCTTGTGAATGTATTTTTTTATTGCTGAAATGTATGACGACAATGCACACGTTCATTGAGTTACATCCCGGTTTTTATGATTAATTATAGATCCATTCGCAGCGGATTCTGGCTAGAATCGGCCGCTTGGGTCGTTCGGTAGCCGCCATCTCGTTCGTTTGTACAAAATGACGACCGGTATGTTCAGAACGGCGCCAACTGAAAACGCTCGCTCGCTACGTTCACATTTTCAATCGACATTAAGTCTCACGCCTAGCAGACTCGAGGATGCAAAATACTACAGGAAGAGGAGCCGCCGAAGATATTCATCGGAGACGTCACCCTCTCCATCGAATATCTAGAGACACCGACGGGTCAAACTAACCGAGAAGTCTGTCGTTATCATAGAGACGACGAGCACGTCTTATAATATTTAATTCTATTTCAATAACTCGGTTAGATCGACTCGTGTTTGTAATTGTACCCGCCTAACAGCAGCCGGAGCGAACGTTCCCGAAGAAAGTCCGTTCGTTTCGAAGCTGCAGCTCATTACGACGGTGGCGGGTGGCGGGTGGCGGGTGGCGGGTGGCGGGTGGCGGGTGGCGGTGGCGGTGGCGGGGGCGGGGCGCGGGCGGCTAGTACTCCCAGTGCGTGGCGGCGGCGAGGTCTGGCCCGGCGAGGCGGAAGTTCCCGTTCTTGGCGGCGGCGAGGTAGGCGCGCTCGGCGGCGGCGCGGATGGCGAGGCGCGTGGGCTCGCGCAGCTCCAGGTGGAAGCCCTGCCCCGCCTCCGCGTCGCACGTCACGCTCTCGCCGTCCGCGTGCCAGTACTTGCCGTTCTGACCTGCACGAGTCGATACGATTACTTAACCTGCGTCCCAGTCTCGAAACCGAAGTTTTCGACGGACCGAATCTCACATGACACTATTAGATTGTTAAGATAAATATCGTTTAAGAATTTTCGGTGACAAAAAAGTAACCGGTAACATCGATTATGAAAAAAAGGACCACTCATAATTGATATCATATTCGATTCATCGACATCATAATTTCAGCCAAAAAAGTCCACTGCTGGACGAAAGCTTCCCGGATATGAACGATTATTGATAAACAAAAATTTCACAAGTCTGTTGAACTCGGAACCGGTTTAACCGGGTTTCGCTGTTTGTCGATATATTATCGAGATCTCGAGTAATATGACTCGGGTGAAACTTGCGGAGCACCCGCGCTCACCGAAAACCTGTGAAAACGGCCCCGAGTCCCCGGGCGTATGCGAACCTTTGAAGTAGACGACTCCCTTGGGCCCGCGCACCACCTGGATGGTTTCGTAGTTGGCCTTGTTGCACTCCAGGCGCACGCCCTTCGGCCCCACGAAGCCCTGCTCGCACTTCAGAACTAGGATGGGCCTGGAAAATATTTAAAATATATGACTGATTTCGTGTGGCTCATCTTGGCGTGGCCGCCATCACCAACTGGAAATCTGACTGTGAAGATAATTTGTCGACAATTATCGACAAATTTCTCTTTTTTCTTTTCATTTTTCTGTTTCCTTATCCAACAAATTTGTCGGAATTTGTCGTGAAATCTCAGAATTTGTCGGTCCACCGTTCAAAAGTTATAAGGGGTTCAAGGTGGCCCCGCCAGGATGAGCGCTCATCCTGGCGTGGCCAATTTGTGTCTCTGATTACACCAATAATTTGTGGATAATTTGTCGGAATTTGTCAACAAACTCCGGAATTTGTCGGTGCTTTTATGAAAAGTTATATCAACTTCTTTTTTCCCCATAGTAAATGTACCATCGCGTACATGAAACTTATTGATATTGTGAATAAACGACTTGAAAGTCATAAATAGTGCAAGTAAGTCATATATTATGTACTTAGTGAATCGGATGAGCGCTCATCCTGGTGTGGCCACCTTGAACCCCTTATAACTTTTGAATGGTGGACCGACAAATTCTGAGATTTCACTACAAATTCCGACAAATTATCTATGAAGTCAGATTTCCAGTTTGTGATGGTGGCCACGCCAAGATGAGCCACATACCGATTTCAGCTAAGCCTATTCGAATCGAGTAGAAATTGAACTTATCCATCTAGGTATACTTTAAAACTGTTTTGAGTATTTTTTACTAGTTTGCTCATTACACTCGCTCCCCTTTGCCTGCTTTGATACAATCCTTTTCTCAAACATGCTTAGAAACGAAGTCATTATTTCGATAACCTTCTTCGAGATTGTTGTATAAATCGAAATTGCTGTACTGGCCGCGAATACACGCGAGCAGCGGTCAGCAATGTAAGTATGAAAATCCATATCTGTCGTGTTATTTAAAAATAAAACGAACCTTTTACTCTTTTTTTTCGAGACATAGCAAACAAAAAGGTAGCTTAACAATATCGAACTGGCTGCAAATGGTAACAGTTCTTAAAAAAATGTTGGTGCGTGCAAAATGTTCTCCTACTCCATCGACTGATGCAGTTGATCGATGTTCTACTCGTACACATTAGGTGCCTTACATGTAAACAGAATAAACTCGGAATAGTTATTCCGTGTTTTGTTCCTGTCGTGTAAATTTATTTTAAATTACGAGTCAAAGAGACTATTCGAAATTATTCTCTGTTTATTTGTAAGACGCTAAGTCTATTATTTGTTTTTAATTGTTTATCATCTCATCTCATTAGTTTGAGGAAAATACTACACAAGCCTTGGCCGCAACTAGGCATTGATAGACTCATGTCACATGTATTTCACATTCGTTCTCTAATGCCTGCTTTGTTTGCCGCTGCAGTAATGTGCTTTAACCCATTAACCGCCGGAGTTGTATATATGAATCTTATGATTGTTGTGCCCCTAGCGCCGCAGTTGCAAATTTGCAACTAAAGTTTCCGAAGCGATTTTTAAGCGTAATTTCAATTGAATATCGACTATTTGATAATAATAATAAAGGCCACGCGTTCGCGATAAGAGCCCTTCTTTCATTTTTCCTAATGACACCTATGCTAAGCGTCAAATTTCAGGTTAAAAAATTAATAAAACTCATCGCCAATTGTAGATTATTTCTAGACATGTACCGCCACGGTTGTACAAATACAACAGTAGTGATGTAACAAATTAACTACTATTATTGCTTGATATCGACTTTATCATACACAAATATCATGTAAATTAATTGGAAATGCAGAATTAGTAAGTTATACAATTATTGTCTTTTTTTAAAACCCGCTAACTAATTATAATATCTAATACTTTACAAGATTTAAGGTGGAATCATAATACAATAATATATCTAGTTGTTGCTAAAATGAAACTTATTTACAACACTAGCACATTTAATGTTATCAGAAGTGTCCAGCGCCGGAGTTGCTTATAAGCAACCGCTTGTGACGTCACAAGCGGACGCAATATAATAATAGTGAGGGTAGATGTGTCGAGAATGTGTTGAGAATTACAAATCTATTATAGTGGGTACCTGATTTAATTTACTGTGTATTGTGGCTGTAAGTGAATTGCATAATGTCGAGTGCAGATGAGCTAATTCGGATTTTGGAAGGTCACGACGAAGAAATAGAAGAATTTGTTACCGATGATGAGTTGGAAGTGGAGGTGTGTACACAAATTTGACTATTCTTAGAATGAAAATATAAGGTATAAAAGTACAAGTAAAATGTTACTGCTTACTAGCGTGTTTTTCCTACCTACTTTTACATTTTCACATTCAGAATTTTTGTTTTAGGAAAGAAGTGATAGAGAATTTGCCATTTACGTTATATTAAACCAAATCACGTAAGATATTTTTATATAGATAATGAAAGCAAATACAAACCTGACGGAAGATTTTCCATTTTTAACACTAAGAAAGCAACGACTACCCTCTGCTTTCTACTTCAGTTGCTATTAAAATTATTGCAACTAAATGCCGATTCATCAACATCAATTAAGGGATTCTTTTTTTATTGGGTTTTAACAGAAAAACTTTTTAACAATTTCTATTATACTTTATTGTATACAATATAAGCAGGCATTTTGATCTATAAAATTAATAATTTGAAAAATAGGTAATATCTATAACCGGAAATTATGTTACTTGCGGAATCACTACCCACATCACTATTTTAGTCTAGAATAATCCTAGACTAAAATAGTTGTTGTGTGTGTCGCCGGAGTTGTATATATACAACAATAGGGATTCCAAGATCGATATTTTGTAGAAGTATCGGATTAACTTTATCTTGGCTTTGATAGTGTCTGCTTGCAAGATTATAGATTGTTGATGACGTTCATTAAAATTTCATAAATTATATGAGGGGAAACAAGTAAAACAAACATTAGTTTCTCATATAAAATTGTTATTTTAACCTTGTAACCTAATTTGTCGTAGTGATGTGTCACAACACTATAGGTTAAGCATGAAAATACATACTCGGCGCTAGGAGCACATTCTTCTGAGCGACCACCTGGCGGTCAAAAGGTTAAAGGCCTTGATCATACAAGTGCCACCGACGCGACGCCTTCGAACTAACAACTAACAACGAGTGCAAAAAATGTATCTTTAGTTGACCTGGCTAGGGCTGATATGAAACCTCAGCCCGCGACTGTATACGTACACCGCGTAGCTGAAGTTTCTACCTGGCTGATGGGAAACCTCAGCCCGCGACTGTATACAGTAGAAGAACTGAGTTGCGAGACTTGGTTTTTTTTACAAGTTTGTTTTTGATGGTATACAATATAGAGCTACTAGTTAGCTATGGGTTTTCATAAAACAGTTTGGCATCTAGGAACTTAACTTTCTCATCCTTGGAATAAAGGTTCATCTGGTTTAATATCCAGAAAGTGACAGCATCAGTTCAAACCGAAAATAACTTAATTGCACATTTATTTGTTGGAACCTTGTCTCACAGGTTTTAACCTAAATATGAAAAAGGTGTTCAAGAACTGCACTGACCTGTTGATGAGATAGAAATAGTATTTGCAGTTGTCGTCGATGGCGTCGGCGTTGGCGTACAGGTGGCCGGAGCGCTTGGTCATCAGGTACTTGCCGTTGTTGGCGCGGAACGCCACGGCGCCGTCGCCCTGCCACTCCAGCTCGAACAGCGCGTTCGAAGACCTGCCAAATATTCATTGGGCACTTGATCAATGAAGAATAGAGTTCAAAGTTGTTGGTGTAGTGTGTGGGGAACAATCACATAATAACAGCCCTTTCTGCACTGTAAGATGCTATAACATAAGAAACATTGTACAAGCATCTCGCGACAACAAGAGAGGCTTACTTCATCATCATCACTGCCACATTTAATGTCCCCACTGCTGGGGCACGAGCCTGCCCTATGGATGGATAGGGAGAACGGGCCATAAACCACCACGCGGGCCCAGTGCGGATTGGTGGTTATTAACGACTGCTAATGCAGGTGGTTGTTAACGACTTAACGTGCCTTCCGAAGCACGGAGGAGCTCGAGATGATACATTTTGGTCACCCAACCGATGACCGGCCTTTGCGAAAATTGCTTAACCTTTTGAACGCCACAACATCTACTATAACCGACAAGCGATGGCATGCCGTGCACGCCAACGACGGCAATGTTGGACAGACTTATGTATAGTTTACAAAAACACAAAATAAAGATTTTTGGAATCCCTATTCCTGTTTTACTCTGAATTGAATGCTTGTCGTTCAGGACACGGCGACGCATTGATGCTGTGGCGGTCCAAAGGGTAACCTTAGCAATCGCAGACCGGGCGAGCTAACCAATGCGCCATTTAGCGCCATCGTGTGTAAGTTTTAACACTTCTAGTACAAGATAAGCTTTGTAAAATGCGCAATCGATATAGGCCGCCGCTGCCGCTGCTGGTGACACTGACTTGTTGTCGCCGCTGGCCTGGATGCCGCCGCCGGTCTCCAGCGTCCAGTAGCGGTCCTGCATGGTGCGGATGTACCAGCGGCGCGTCGCCCAGTCGAACTCCAGCTGGAACGTCTCGTGCGATGAGATCTCATCCTGGTTTGCCGTCACGTCCACTCCTGGAAGATATAATAAAAGAAAATATATTGATATGCAAAAGGAGAATTTAAGGAAATAATTTACAGTATTGAGCATAGTCGCATCACTTTGTTGGTTTTTGTAACGTATTTCAAAGCGTGACGCGTAAAGTAGAAGTGTTGATGAACCCGCAATTCAATGGCAATACCACAGACCAAATATGTTAATATTTGTGTGTTTCGCATAACGTCGATTTAAAGTTCTCATCGCAAGGTCAGTAAATCAGTGTTTAGATCGGAAGTCGGATGTTTGGTATGCCAGCGACGAGCGCCCCGCGTCGGCGCCACGTTGAGCGCGGTTCCGCGGCCGCGCGCCCTCGCGTTCCGCGCCATCGGGACCGACTACCACTATACTAATTACTACAATAACTTCGTTTGCATGTGCTCGACTTACTTTCCTGTATTATTCACTTGTTTGCTATTTATTTTGTTGTTTACAGAGCTGGGTACTGTAACTACGCTTCTTGTATGGTGTTCTTCGGTGGCAATTTGTTAATTAGTGATTTACATCACCGTGTTGTAAGCCAACATTGATTAAGCGATTTTATGCTGCTGCGTTCCTCTGAGAGTTTTATGTATTGTTTAATATGATATCGTTTTACCAATGTCATTTAAAGAGGAATACCAATGCACGAACAAAAGTGACATTTTTATTTCAAACTGTTCTAAAATGTTATATTTCCGTCTTTGCTTCAACATCATCATCTTACATGGAAAATCAGCGGTTGTCAGATAATTATCTAATAAAATTTTATTGGCGTCTCTTCGGCGGCCGCACGAAATGCGGGGCAGGCATCCGTGGAGTAGAAAACGTTAGAAAGCACGTCTCACAATGGCGCATTTTTTGCGAGGAATAACTGCGCAGCCGCCGCCGTTGCTATGTAGGCTGCGCGACGGCGCCGGCGCGGCGTGCGCGGGGTAGGTCAACTTATAAGCTGATATAAATAAACTGAGAGTTGTCTTTTAGTAACTTCATTTCTGGAAGTAAGTAACCAAAAACCAAGAATTCGAAAAGCTTATAAACTTATAGAGTAACGTAACCCCATTATAAAACAAGAGTTAGGACGTTCTTTACACAAGTAATGAAAGTAAAATTTTGTAAAATTGTTATACTGTGTAACTGTTATAAAACAAATATTATTGTTATACAAGAGTGCAAAGTTGCTTTTTAACCGCGTGCTCAATTTTGATGACCGAGCAAGCGAAGGATTCTAAAATTGAATCACGAGCGCAGCGAGTGATTCAAAAATTAGAATCCTGAGCGTTAGCGAGGGAATCAAAAGAGCACAAGGTGAAAAATCTTTGCACTCGAGTGCAACATGTAACTTTTCATCCCACCTCAGCGAGGAAATGACTAAATGCAAAAAAAACATTTACAATCACAAGATACTTTTATTTCAGTTTAGGTATAAACTACCAGTTCCTGGGTATTTGTTTCAAATTCCAAGACAACCATGGCCTTGTGAAAGGATCAAGCTAACCTACACTAGTCCTTTTAATGTATATGATCTATTCAGCGCCTAGCACCAGTGACTTAAAAACACGTAAATTTTCGAAATTCCGCGCGGCACCCTCTTAAGTTGAGTGTAATATTTTTGTTAGGTACTGTAATGTTTGTGTTAATGACTTGTGTACTGTAACACCCCGCTGGGTCGTTACTTAAGGTACCGGGGGTTGTATCGAATAATAACACTTTAAAAGCTTTAAGTATCTATATTGCTTTTAACATGAAATCATAACAATCAAATCGTCGTCGCGGCCCGTCACCTAGTCCGCGATGTTTTTCTTTTTCTTCCATCCCTTTTTCTTCTACTACGGCCACGGCGGCTGCCAGTAAGTAAGTCCGAGCAAGGAGTCCCGGTTGCTACAGTACTGATAAATTCGGCACCATGGAGGTAGAAGTAAATAGGTTTGATGATGTTTTGAATTCACAAACTTAGTGCACACGATGTTCTAAATTCAATTTACTTTATCCTCTAGCGGATAAAAACGGCTTTTGCACTCAGATTTCGAAGAGCAAAAATACTCTTTCCGAGATGGGGGGATAAAAAAAATTTTTATAGTGTTATGGAATTTATTGACAACTAGCTGGATCTTACTGACATTTATTTTATTGAAATTTTAATTCTAGGCATTTATTTATTATTGCAATCTTGATTCCATGTAACGTAATTAATATCATTGACATTGTAAACGATTTGCATGCTATTTTATTAGCGAAACATGAGCACCTTTTATTGTTTAATGTTACCATTTTATACCATGTTTTGTGCAAATAAACGATTTATTATTTATTATTATTATTATATGGATCATACATAACATGTATTAGCCTATAGGTATAAGTTTTTAATAACACATAATTACAATGTGCCTGCCGGTAAACAGCTTTAATTATACAATAGTAGTCCAAATTTAACCGTCATTCACGAAATATACATACGTGGTCTATACAACAATGTAATGTTACATTATATTATACATTTTATCTTCCTGCACTCTTTCTACATTATTTAAATTAGGCCAAATCTCGTACTCCTCCGTGCGCGCAATTTTCTTAAAAAGGGGTACAAACATAAATATTTTTTTTTCATACACAATGGTGGACTTATAACTAGAAACACTTTATAAGAATTATGAAAGTTTGAAGTCCACATACAATATTCGTGAAAAACCCAAAAGGCTCCAACCAGATTAAAACAGAAGTTTTTTCGCCTGATGACCCTAGAAACGTCTCGTCAAGACTGGTACGCCGTAGATTAGTGGAAGCAAAATTGTTTGGGAGGGTTTCTCGAAAGGTACCGCTTCTTACCAAGCAACATCGAGAGAAGCGATTATTATTCGCTAAAAAGTATGTCAACTGGACGGTGCGAGATTGGAGAAAAGTCTTATTCTCAGATGAAACTAAAATAAACATGGTTAATTCAGACGGCAAGCGCTACGTTAGACGTCCAATATAAATACACTAGAAGCATAGTCAAGCACGGGGGCGGCAATATCAAGGCATGGGGATGTTTTTCCGGATGTGGAGTTGGACCCGTTCGAAAGATTGAAGGCACAATGGATCAACTGCAGTACAAATACATCTTAGAAGAAAAACGACGGGTTGCACTCTAGGAGTGCCGGCAGAAGTGAAAACTTGAATATTAACGTTGTGCATTTTTGATATTTTGGAATGGTTAGGGAATAATTTTGCACGAATTGCTTTAATTATCAGTATAAAAGTACTCTCAATTATGTGGTAGAATACAATATTTATTTATTGGGCTATCGTACACAAACATGACAATTTATATTACATTAAAAAGTTATATTAAGTTATATTAAAAATTCATATTACGCCGCGCCAGCTGTCTACTCTCCATCCGTCTTACGAATTTTCGATCAGGTCACGTGTCCTGTCGCGAGTTTAACATTTTTTACCCATTCCAAAAAGTGCACAACGCCGCTAAAGAAGTTTTCACTTCAAAAATTATTCCCTACTCTGACGACAATTTGCCTGTAACCTGGATCATTCAGCATGATAATGACCCTAAACACACCGCCGCCAACAGTGTAAAATATTTTCTTAGGGAACAGCGTATTTCCGCCTTAGACTGGCCTGCAAATAGCCCTGATTTAAATCCCAAAGAAAATCTGTGGCATGTCGTAAAAAAGAAAGTCTCAAACAAACGTAACTCCAGTCACAACGAACTCTACGAAGCTTTTGTCGAAGCATGGATTTCAATCCCACTAGAAAAAATTATAAAATTGTATGAATCAATGCCAGTCGTTGTAGAGCTGTGATTGATAATAAAAGATACGCAACACAATATTAATTATAAGTTTTAGTAGCCTATACACAGATAGATCTATTACCTAAATTATATAATGCTCAATAATTAAACCTATAAATTATTTATCTTTTATTTTTTTGTATTGTTTTTAATTAGTTGTCCATTATTCTGGTACTTCAAAACTCATTTAGTTGTTTGTATGAAATTTAATATTGAATCGGTACTTGTTTAGTTGATATTTTGTTGTTTTTTCTAATAAATGATAAGTTATTGAACATATTTTATGCTATTTGTTGTTTCATTTCCAAATAAAAAGTATTAGGGTCAAATATCTTGTATAATGTTAAGTTCCGTTGATAGTGTTTCTAATTTTATGTCCACCACTGTATATTATGAAAATGTTGCTACTTCGCAAAATTTTATGCAAGCTTGTTAAATTCATATAAGTAAAATTTAGAATTAAGTTGCAATTAAGCGCGTGCGTCGCCACCGTGAATGATTAAAATATTAAATTTCTTCTAAACGACCAATTACGAGAGCCTCTCGCAGCGGCGCGCAGCCACTGGAAACTATAAACCGCGGGCGCCCACAATAACGGATTACAA
>CAUJAO010000274.1:0-7500 GCA_963082485.1 Eudonia mercurella
TCCCCATTCATTTCAGTTTGAACGGTAGTAGCTTTTGTATGTATTTAATTTAATGACTGCCCCAAACTTTGACGAAAAAGAGTAGAAATATGGCTTAAGATTTAAGCCATATTTCTACTCTTTTTATTTACTACCGACGGTTTTCTATACTATATGTAGTGAATACATGTTTGAATGTTAATTCTAAATGTTAAACATAAAAATTATAAAATTAACGAATATGTACAATGGTTCTCGAGTTCCAACTTCCAAGTGCACTAATTTAAAGTTAAATCAATTCATTGAATAGCCATTTCGATTTCGTTTACAATGTATTATGGGTTTAGTTATATTGGAAAGTGTCTTTCTATGATATATTTTCTTATATTTTCCAATATTTTAACGCTGTTAAAGAAGGGTGTGTAATGTTTCATATAATAACAGATAATATAATATCAACTGAAATAACGTTCAAATTATATAATTTTCATTAACAATAAAAACAATTAATCTAATTTAATTACACCTAATTTTTCATTTCATTTACTATACCAACATTTGATACAACATTTGTTTTCATATAACGTTCCCTTCATATAATTCTCATTTTTGAACTTGGCACCCCATTTAGATCTCACTTCTTTTGTCGTTGAAGTCATAATATTGAACTTGACTCTCACTTCACATTTATGTTTTTGAGAGGATTTTAACTTACTATAATTGGTCTTTATTATTAACTTATCATAATTTTAATCGGTTGTATTTAATAAAAAAAAATACTAAGTTAGCACCTAAAAATACAAAGTTAGCACCTAAACTACTATTTAGATGCTAACTTAGCTTTTTTAGGTGCTAGCCTACTATTTTTTTGTGGATCAACTTATTATTTCTCATTTTTTATCAGCATAAATGTAAAGAACATAATTGCTATACGTCTAATTTTTTTGAAGTATAATACTTGGTGTTTTATTTTTATTTATTAGACAATAGAAATACTTAGCTGCCCTACTCCTGTAGGTCACGCCATACAAAAATAAATCTGTTTTAATCTTATCAATTATAGATGCCACAGACAGCCGTGCTGGATCTGGATCATTTTTGTGGTCGTCATATTTAGTCACAGTGTGTGTTTTATTCTCCATATTTACTGTTGTTACGGCACGACACATACATTTTAATTATTACATTAAATGAACATTCGAGTTAATAAGTATTATTTGAGATGTGCATTATGTAAATATAATAATGAACACATTAGATCAAATGAAATTAGGTGAAATGAAATTATAACAATAATACGTTATATCATGTGTTCATTATATTAAAAAAAAGTATATCAAGTGAAATTAGGTTAATTAATCATTAGAACTTTTGTTATTATAAGAAAAATTACACACCCGTTAAAGAAGGGGAGAAAAAAATGCTATCGATGAGGCCCTTGCAGGTTCTTGTCAGTACAAGGTCTCCCGCCTGGTAGAGTTATTAACGGATGGCGTAGTGACATGATAAGAGAGACGTAAGCATAGATAGGGTTGGGTGACCTTCCAGCTGGGCTGGCAGTAGTGCTCCAGGTTGACGGTGCGGCAGAGCGCGCGCGCGAAGGCCGGCAGCGCGGCGCGCGGCAGCAGCGAGTACGAGAGCACGGCCTCCAGCAGCGACAGCGCCGCCACCACCACGCCGCCCGCCGCCGCGTACGAGCACAGGTAGCACGCGTTGCTGCGCACACGACACACAACGCACACGATCACTGTACACTGCTTTTTTGGGGTGAGATGGCCCCAAAAATTCTTAATTAAATTTAATTAATTAAAAAGTTCTTAATTAAATTAAGAACAATGTTGTTGGTTGTCCTATTAAATATATAAATCTTACATCTCATACTTTGTAATTTCGATTTTTAATTTATTTCTTTCTTATGCTTAAAAACTGTTGTGTACCTTGTAAAAGGTGGAAATGTAAGACATATTAAGATAAGATAAGATTTTTTATTATTATTTCTAAATGTTTGGCATTCACAATGCTGACGATAAGAGATTTTCTCTGACTTAAGAAAAAATTAAAAAGAGGGTCCTAGGGTATTAGTTTAGCTACAAAATGGCGAAAAAATTTTGAAAATCGGCTAATAATTGTGACCTCCCTTTAAATTTGGTATTGTAGAAAAACGGGTATTTCCGTATATAAAAAGTGATGTAACTTCTTTGATTATTGACCGATCGTCATGGTAATGGTGTTATAAGATGCGGATGCAGGCGAGAAGTGCATTCATGTTGGAATTGTGTTATTTAAAATATAATGGTTTTTTTTTTCGTAAATTGTTGTATTCATTTTCAATGCTCCGATTCTTGCGGGGACTGCGAAATCTGTGAATTTTTTTATACATTTCCCAACAAATGAATTACCGACCTTATTGAGTCTAAGTTTTTATTTCTTGTGTTAAAATTATGAGTATTACTTTTTTCGAATTTATCTAAGTTTTTTAAACATATTAATTCGAGATTGATGACATTGCTATCCACCTCTGTGGTCTAGTGTTTGGACCATCAGGGGTCCGTTCAGTCCGTAAGATAAATTTTTTCTAAAAAAGAAATTAACCAGCCTCAGGAAACACGAGTGGGAATTTATTTTCTATAAAATGTTCAGTACTTATTTACGATTATTTTGATATAAGACATACTAAGGTGAGCGCACATTTTTTTTAAATTTTGTCAGCATCGTTCGCGCAGAACACGCCGATTTAAAATTCGCTGTATGAAATATATAAAAACCGGCCAAGTGCGAGTCGGACTCGCGCACGAAGGGTTCCGTACTTTATGACGTAATAAAAAAAATACTAGATCTCGTTTAAATCAATTTTCGGTGGAAGTTTGCATGGTAATGTACATCATATATTTTTTTTAGCTTTATCATTCTCTTATTTTAGAAGTTACAGGGGGGGGACACACATTTTACCACTTTGGAAGTGTCTCTCGCGTAAACTATTCAGTTTAGAAAAAAATTATATTAGAAACCTCAATATCATTTTTGAAGACCTATCCATAGATCCCCACACGTATGGGTTTGATGAAAAAAAAAATTTGAGTTTCAGTTCTAAGTATGGGGAACCCCCAAAATTTTTTTTTTCTATTTTTGTGTGAAAAAAATGTGCGGTTCACAGAATACATCTACTTACCAAATTTCAACTGTATAGTTCATATAGTTTCGGAAAAAAGTGGCTGTAACAAACAGATAGACAGACAGACAGAATCCATAAGGGTTCGGTTTTTTGCCATTTGGCTACGGAACCCTAAAAACTCGCACATTTCACCGGCGATGTTAAACGAAGCCAAATCCGGTGCTGCGCGAAATGTGTGATCATCACCTTAAGACGCATGCTAGCATTTTTCTTTGTTCGTTAGTCGTAATACCTTTCTTCATCAACAGGCAAACTAAAAAATTACAGGTTTTTATTTCTTTTATTAGATTTACAACCATCAACTTCACAAAAATTGCCAGGCGCGAACGGCATTGTTTTATATTATTAAAACGAGATTTTAAATAACACAATTACTATTTACAATAATGTAAACCACACAAATGTCAATCAACATATATATTAAACTTATTCACTATTTACAATACTTATTTAATAATAACTACAGAATACAATTGATCGATGTTTTATGATGCAACGTGCACCGCGAATGAGCGTGCGATAACGAGCGCTTGCGACAGCCCACTGGCTTTTAGATCGCCGGCGATCCAGCACCCGGTAGGTAACTAACGCGCGCAAGTACATGGAGTGACGGAGTCCTGGTAATAGTATTATTGCATGCTAAAAACCAAGTATTCTTTAAGATTGGTATAGGTACTATATTATACTGCGCCTGAATAAATATTTAAAGCATTTTTTTGTGTATTAGCTAGTAAGGGTGACAACCGTAATGCATTCAACCGTATGCCATTTTTTAATACTATTTTTATCTATTTTTTGAGATATTTTTCTCAGCCGCCGGAAGTGGGGTAATTTTCTATGGAAGTTGGACCTTCTCCTTTGTAATACTAACCTACATTTCAAAATAAAGTACCTATACTATTAAGTATAAGAACATATAGTATATTATAGTGATTTCTGAATCCCAGGAACCAGGAAGTTATAAAGCTTCTTTGGTAGGTAAATTCGTAATAAATTTAATCTAGTTTTCAGAATAGATATTGAAATGTATATTTGTTAAATCAAATACATTTCCGAGTGCCCCGGAAACGTGAAAGATCTTGTGTTAAAATTTTTTTTTAAAAGATAATTTGTGTCTAAGTATAATAATTTAAGCAGAACACACAGTTTAACTAAGAGTGTGCTAAAATACTTTTTAGAGTATCAGCAAATGCAAGGACAGTGGGTGCTTAAGAACTCAAAGAAAAGAACAAATATTTAACTATTTTGTCATTAAAACAGTAAACTAATACTTCAAATACGTAGGTATTAGATCCTTAGGATAGAATCATTTATATCTCCGTATGGTTACAGTTTTGAGCTAACTTGTCATTGTGATTATTGTTAGTGATTACGAGGGCTGCACTAAAAGTATCGGGAATGGAATATTACCACTGTTCCTGTCATATTTAAATCTTTTTAATTGAAAAGTCCTTGGTTTTAAAAATCTAATACCATTTATTTCTTAAAAAAAGATTCTCGGTCTTGTCACAAAGTTTTGTCAAACTTGTTTAGTCGTTGAGAAAATGGAATTGACTCGAGAAAATTCAAGAGCGATGATTTATTATGACTTTCGAAGTGGTTTATCACAAAAACAGTGTGTTGACCGGATGATTTCTGCATTTGGTGATGAAGCCCCATCCTAAACCACAATTTATCGCTGATTTGCTGAATTTCAACGTGGACGTGTCAAGCTCAGTGATGATCCCCGTCAAGGTCGTCCAAAAACTGCAGTCACCCAAGAAAACGTTAATGCTGTGCGTAAGCTGATTGAGGAAGTGACATGTGACATACCGCGAAATTCAGGCAACTTTAGACATTGGCATGAGTCAAATACAAATAATCTTGCATGAACAATTAGGTGTAAAAAAGTTGTTTTCCCGATGGATACCGCATTCGCTCTGTGAAGAGCAAAAAGCGGCTCGCGTTAAAGCCAACAAAAATTGTTCGTTCACGGAGTGTTGCAAAAAAAATGGTGGCCACGTTTGTCTCCAAAACCGGCCATGTTGCGACTATTACTCTTGAGGGACAAAGAACGGTTAATGCAGAATGGTATGCTAGCATTTGTTTGCCACAGGTCGTTTCTGAACTCCGTAAAGAGAAATGCAACCGCCGCATCATCCTCCATCACGACAATGCGAGTTCTCACACCGCGCACAGAACAAAAGAGTTTTTAGAGCAAGAAAACATAGAATTATTAGACCATCCGCCGTACAGCCCCGACCAAAGCCCTAATGATTTCTATACTTTCCCTAAAATAAAGAATAAATTGCGTGGTCAGAGATTTTCATCACCTGAAGAAGCTGTGGACGCCTACAAAACGGCCATTTTGGAGACCCAACTTCCGAATGGAATGGTTGCTTCAATGATTGGTTCCATCGTATGGAAAAATGTGTCAAATTTCGCGGAGAATACTTCGAAAAGCAATAAATACAATTTTAAATAGTTATGTTGTGTCACTTCCTTGATTCCCGAAATTTTCAGTGCCGCCCTCGTATTATAACACCAAGGGAGTAATCAGCCACAGTATCACAGCAGAAACCAACCGAAGATAGAGGTCCTCGACTGGTATCAGACAGTAGAAGATCTTCATCAAGGGAATGGACAAGAAAAAGACTAGCGAAGTGATGGAACTCTCCAGAGAGAATATGGGGCTAATCAATGGAGATCATAACAGGACACTGTCGACTGAACAGACATCTGACAGTGATTTCAGTTCTTAGTGTTTTATCTAAGATATTTGAAAAACTTCTTAACAAACGACTGATCGATTTCCTTAACAAACATAATATTTTATCAGACAACCAATTCGGTTTTAGAAGACAAAAATCTACTGAGGACGCCGTATTAAGCCTTACTACGGAAATTACTCGAAATCTAGATGCAGGACGACAGGCTATGGGTGTATTCTTGGATTTCTCAAAAGCATTTGACACTGTCTCCATTCCTATCCTTTTAAGAAAGCTGGAAGCGGTTGGCATACGAGGTTCATCACTGGAGATGTTTGGGAGTTATCTCTCGGACCGTAGGCAGGCTGTTGTGATCGGTGACGTTACTAGTGAGGAGGAAAATATTATATTCGGAGTCCCTCAGGGCAGTGTCCTTGGTCCAACATTATTCCTCGTTTATGTGAACGATCTATGTGACCTTTATATAAAAAACTGTAAACTGTTTACTTATGCCGATGACACAGCCATCCTTGTTTCAGGGAAGGATTGGAACGAAGTCTATAATGATGCTCAATCAGCGTTGAGAACCGTCACTCTTTGGCTAAACTCAAACCTGCTGACCTTAAATGTCTCAAAGAGTAAATGCCTGACTTTCTCCTATACCAAGAGGACACAGCCACCAGATCATCTTACGGTTCGTGTGCATGCTTGTATGTCTCCTGATATCTCTTGTGGCTGCCCAATTCTAGAACGTGTTCCAAACATTAAGTACCTTGGTGTATGGCTTGATCCATCATTATCCTGGAGGGATCAAACAGCTTCTTTGACGCCAAAAATCCGCAAATTTATCCATGTGTTTAAGAAATTGCGTTATATTGCCGACATTGCTCTACTGAAAATAATTTACTTCTCGCTTGCGCAGTCAGTTATCTCTTACTGCATTACAGTGTGGGGAGCAGCTGCGCAAACACACATGTTAAAGGTAGAGGTGGCTCAGAGAGCTGTCTTAAAAGTAATGACATTCAAGCCTTTTCGTTATCCAACTGATAGCTTATTTGCAGACTCTAATGTCCTATCCATTCGAAGACTGTTCATACAGCAAACTATTCTCCAGAAGCACACTGAACTAATTTTTGACCGTCAGTCTTCGAATACAAAACGCAGAAGAGACTTAGTGTGCCTTACTATGAGACGTAACACTGCATCTGCTGGTCGCCACTACCTACACCTTAGTGGTATGCTATATAACTATGCTAACAAAGAACTCCAAATTTATCACCTGGCTTCAAGTCCATGCCGACGTAAATTATTTGCTTGGCTTGTGTTGCTCTCATACCAGCAGTGATGGGCAAAATGTAATCAGATTAATGATTAAGGATTACGACTACAATTTGTAATCTTCAATCACGATTACAGATTACAGAAATTAATCAAAAATGTAATCATATCGGTGATTAATGATTATAAATCTGTAATCGTAATCTTGATTACTTTTATGATTGATTTGATTGATTAATAAAACCAACAGTCGGAACGTAAAAAAATAAAAGAACTTTATTTTTTTATCAGTCTCATACACTGTGCTTTTAGGATAATTATTTTACGCAAAAAAACTGCTGAATGGTAATTTTTCTGGTACTCGATACTTTTAAACTTAAAAAA
>CAUJAO010000274.1:12500-24906 GCA_963082485.1 Eudonia mercurella
AGGATCCAGTCTGCTGGAGACGCATAACCATTCGTCGAAAGCAATCCGCCGATGGCAAGCTTCGCTGCTCAGCTTCTGGTCTACCGTCGATGAATCTCTCGCGGTACAGTTCACGAGCACCACGTAGACTGCCATTAGCTGCCCCGACACAAAGAATCATTTCGTAATACACCTGATTACTTAGAAATGCCATATTAACTTAATAGGTAGTCGAATCGAAACCGAACAGCAAAAAAACGAAAAGTAGGTGTGCACTCTGAAAGCTTTCACAAACGACTGCGAAAAAATTATAGGCAAACAACACCAAGGCGCCGCCCGCCTTGGTACCTGCCACCTACTAGAACTAGAACTTGCTCCTGGTACTTTTTAGGGCTTTTAGGGATCGAAAATAATTATTGTGTAGACTTGATAATAATTGTGAATTATTGATAGATAAGCTTAGATAAATTTTTGTATTAATAAATGTCAAACATAATCGAATCATGGCTGCCTTAACCACTACGCTACCGAGGACTGGTTTTATCCATCGATATTTGTCAGCGCTCGATGTGTATTTTTTTAGCTTTATCCCGTTGCTTTATCAAATCTTAGAAGTTTGCATTTCTTAGATATTTTAGCGTTATTTTAGCGTTTCATAACGCTTAGATAATTTTTTGCATTGTAAAAGTTCAGGTTCAGTTCAACTCAGGCGGGAATCGAACTATGTAACTTTTGCAATCCGGGCGGCATTTTAACCACTTGACAAATGAGTCTGCGGACTCTGGATTGGACTATGGAGACTGGTGTTGGTGGTTGTTGGTGTCGGTGGCGGAAGGTGTGTGGTTCAATTCTTGTCCGAGGTGTTCAACTTTTTTTCAGTGCAGTGCAGTAACTTGCAACGATTTTAGACTAGTAGGTAGACATTTATCTGTCCACTCGCAGTGCTAGTTACTACTAACCCCCATATTCATAAAAAACTATTTAAGTATAATTTAGTTAATAATTGTTTTGTCTCTTTTCCTCAAATTTAAAATGACGTGTGTGTGACGTTGACAAAACAATATTTAACTAAATAATGCTTAAATAGTTTTTATGAATAAGGGGGTAGTACTTTCCGAAGTCACAGAATACAAACCGATGTCAAAGTATCCTACCAAAGTGTAAACTGGCTTAAGCGCTGCGAAACACCACTCACTGGCATTATGTAAGTACTAGCTGTGCCCTGCGGTTTCACCCGCATTAATTAGCGACTGTTCCACTCCTATTAGTCATAGCGTGATGTAATATAGCCTATAGCCTTCCTCAATAAATGGACTATTTAACACAAAAAGAATTTTTCAATTCAAACCAGTAGTTCCTGAGATTAGCGCGTTCAAACAAACAAACAAACAAACAAACAAACTCTTCAGCTTTATAAGATTATTTTTACGTTTGTGGCTATTAATTTAGTCAATTGGTGATAACATCTTCCATCACACGTAAGTTTTATTTAGTACTTATGTCACAGATGTTTAAAAATGTTATTCTTATTATCATTACATTATTGTAAACAAAAACGAATATTTTAAGTATTGAAACTTTGTGTGATACGACATAGTTAAACTTAGTTTACCTAATAAAATTTCATACAAATAGTTAGGATTTCAGGAATGCTTACATTTTATACCGGGTCAATCAAAGCGATTAGAAAAATAAAATGAGCTACAGAACCCTTTAAGAAAAAAGACGCACGCGCATGCTTTCTTGTGACTCTGCCCATACCAGGAATTGCCCCCTGGTACTTTTTAGGGATCGCAAATTAGACTTAAGTTACCCATTTTAAATTAGTAGGTAAGTAATTTTTTTATCACTGTTCAAATTATAAATTAGGCGCGCGCGGGGTAGTTATGCGGCGTAGGTACCTACGTTACGTAGTGCTAGCGCAGGCGAGTGTAATCGCGTTTGGTTTAATCAGTTTAAATCATTTAGTTAAAACTAATTTAAAATGTTATTCTTATTATCATTACATTATTGTAAACAAAAACGAATGTGTTAAGTATTGAAACTTTGTTTGATACGACATAGTTAAACTTAGTTTACCTAATTAAATTTCATACAAATAGTTAGGATTTCAGGAATGCTTACATTTTATACTGGGTCAATCAAAGCAATTAGAAAAATAAAATGAGCTACAGAACCCATTAAGAAAAAAGACGCACGCGCATGCATTCTTGTGACTCCGCCCATACCAGGAATTGTCCCTGGTACTTTTTAGGGATCGAAAATTAGACTTAAGTTACTTTTAAATTAGTAGGTAAGTCATTTTTTATCACTGATCAAATTATAAATTAGGCGCGCGCGGGGTAGTTATGCGGAGTAGGTACCTACGTTACGTAACGCTAGCGCAGGCGAGTGTAATCGCGTTTGGTTTAATTAGTTTAAATAATTCAGTTAAAAATAATTAAAAATGTTATTCTTATTCATCATCATCATCGTCTCAGCCAATAGACGTCCACTACTGGACAAAGGCCTCCCTCAAGATTGAGGGGGAATTTGCCATAATCGCCACGCTTGGCAGGCGGGTTGGCGATCGCATTATGGTTAGAATTATCACAAAGAGACGCTGCTGCCCATCCTCTGAAATGGTCCCTATGTCGCCTTCTACGACACCCACGGGAAGAGATGGGTGGTGCAATTCTTTATCCCCGGCACCACACGGGGGTTATTCTTATTATCATTACATTATTGTAAACAAAAACGAATGTGTTAAGTATTGAAACTTAGTGTGATACAACATAGTTAAACTTAGTTTACCTAATTAAATTTCATACAAATAGTTAGGATTTCAGGAATGCTTACATTTTATACCGGGTCAATCAAAGCGGTTAGAAAAATAAAATGAGTTACAGAACCCTTTAAGAAAAAATACGCACGCGCACGCTTTCTTGTGACTCCGCCCATACCAGGAATTGCCCCTAGTACTTTTTAGGGATCGAAAATTGGACTTAAATAACCCAAACTAGCAATATTTTTAAGTTAGTAGGTAAGTCATTTTTTTATCACTGTTCAAATTATAAATTAGGCGCGCGCGAGGTAGTTATGCGGAGTAGTACCTACTTTACGTAGCGCTAGCGCAGGCGAGTGTAATCGCGTTTGGTTTAATCAGTTTAAATAAATCAGTTAAAACTAAAGCTGATGTTGTATTTTTAAAGCAAAAACTAAAACAACGAAACCTCAGGACATCAGGAATCCTTAAATTTTCAAACCATTCAATTTGTTAATAAATAAAATGAGCTACAGACAGAACCCTAGTCGCTTACGTTGTCAACAAAAAAAAACCCTTTTGTGACGATTTTTACAGTGTTAGTTTTACAGGTACCTTCATACATTTACATAAAATTTTCTCAAAATCATAAATGTTTTGGATTCGAACCTCCATACTAATTAACCGTCAGAAGTACTTACCTGATAGATAACACATTCCTGACCTGACCTGGTGATAGGAACAGAGAATAATTGACTAAATGAACGTTTCAATTTTCTTTTCTAACTAATAAAAGTAGGTAGTCGTAACTTATGTTCTTAGTGGAAAAAATAACAAAACGGAACCCTTAAAACTTTATCAAAAATAAATAGTTGAAAGCGGGTGGAGTCAGCATCATAGGCACAAAAATACTAGCTTCACAGCAAAGGCAAAGGAGGTGTACTTTAGGTAGTAACACTAGACAGAGTTCATTACTCCAATCAGCTGATTTTTTAATGTTGTCATAATGTCGATAAACTCGTATTATTTTTAAAAGTATGTACTTCCACAATGACCGAGATATCAAGAAATGTTTTGATGTGTACCAGCTCACTAAAAGTAACTGATTAGGTACGTGAAATATGGCTGGCCCTGCTTGATACAGATTGTATAGATACCCCACACGTATGGGTTTGATGAAAAGAATTTTTGAGTTTCAGTTCCAAGTATGGGGAACCTCCAAAATTGATTGTTTTTTTTCTATTTTTGTGTGATAATCTTAATGCGGTTCACAGAATACATCTACTTACCAAGTTTCAACAGTATAGTTCTTATAGTTTCGGAAAAAAGTGGCTGTGACATACAGACGGACAGACAGCACAGACAGACGTGACAAATTCATAAAGGTTCCGTTTTTTGCCATTTGGCTACGGAACCCTAAAAAATAGTCATAACTTTATTTTACTTAGAAATAAATTTTAAATTTTCAGCAAAATAACCAAATTATATAAAAATTCACCTGTTCTTCAAAACATTTAATGTTTTTCCCCGAATTGGTCAATGTGTGCAGCAGTTTGAACCGCAGCTGTGCATCCTCTGGGGAGTGTGTTGCGTGGGTGTCTTTCAAGTAGTGGAAGTAGATGGTGCGCATGATGAGCAGGTCATCACCCTGGCCTTCTGCGATGCTACACAGGAGGGACAGTGCTGCGTGCCGGGACTCCGTATTGGGGTCTTCTAATAAGTCTCTTGTACATGACCACAATTTCTTAACTGCCCCCTAATAAGACAATATATAATGAATATCTTAAACACTGTTTCTAAGAAAAATCCTAAAATATAAGTTTACGAATAGGAATATTTTTATTATAAATGTTTTTTTAAATATTTTTTATATAAAAATACAGTGAAAAAATTACGTTTAGCGCTTACGTCAGCCTTCCCGGTAGCATAATGGTCAGTGCAGCAGCACGGATTGCGGAAGACCCAGGTTCGATTCCTGATAGGCTACTCTTGATGCAAACTCAATCTCAATACAATTCCAATGCGATTAATATGTATCGATATTGGAATAAGTTTCGCAATTTCGGAACGCCCCATCTCGATAATAATTTGTTCATTCAATTTCCGTACCGCTATTATCGCTTTTAAGAGTGCCATTTGAATTTTTTAGATTTGGGATTGGAAATTGATTATTGCAATTGTGTTTCAAGAGTAACCCACCTGGCTGGGTCGGATAGGCATTTAATTTTTTCACTGTATTTTTATATAAAAAATATTTAATTCAGCTTAAGTGTAGCAATTAACACTAAAAATAAAAAGTAAAAATTTATGTTTTTTTTATTTTAACAATACAGTACATTCATCTTCTTAGTATCATCAGAATAGTCAAAACAATTTTTCTTTTATTGTTAAAAAACTCTTTACAAATTCTGTTTTATTCTAACGAAACAATCAAAAATATTTTAATCTTAGATTTTTTAAAATATATTTCGTTGAGTGTACACTTAATTGTGTTCACTTAATAATGTATGTTTATTAAACTTAGAAAACTAATACTTAACAAAATTGATTGACTGATGAGAGACTGGTAAAAGCAGCTTCCTATATATTTTTATTATTAACGTGTCATCTGCCGCGAGCACTGAGCAGTACCATACACAATTAAAACTCTATTGTGTCTGTATTCACGGTAGATGACAGGTTAAAAATCTAGACAAAGAAACACAAAGGAAAGGGTGAATATATGTCAACAAAGAGTAGGTATTAGAAATAAAGTATAATGAGGGTACAATAAAAAGTAGGAGATAGCTCAAACCCTCACCTCCGGGATGCGGATGAGGAGCGCCTTCTCGGCGAGGTCCCGCAGCGCGCGCAGGCGGCGGTGCGGCGGCGCGTCGGCACCCAGCTCGCGCTCCAGCTCCGCCGTCACCACCAGCTCGTTGCGCGCCGGCAGCGGCGCTGTGAGCAACCACGTCGCCCCATTACCAACTTGTTACTTTGCGCATCGCGATCGAGAGCCGACCATATCTCCAAAGGTATCATTACCCACCTGATGAGCCCTTTTTGAAGAATACTTTCAACATGTCTTGGAGCAGTTTTGTGTCCTTGTCTCTCGCACTCATCTTGCGTCGGCGAAGATGTTGACTGCCAATTTCGAATACACTAAGGCCTACGTCTAAATGTGGCGATTACCTATGATTATGGAATAACAAGAAAGAAGACATATTTGTTAAAAAATATTCACACTACCGCTCCTGCTTTGCTATTCACCATTTGACAGCTTCTGCTTTTACAGCTGACAGGTTGCTTCAGTTCGATAACGTTTCTAAACGTAATTTTCAATTGTTAAAGAAAACTCTATTGTTTTACAAATACTCATTCATTCATATTGTGTTTGCTACTAATAATTTTTCTGTATATGGAGAGCGTCATGGTATTTAAACATATATATTTAGTGTTTATTATGTGTACATTAACCTCTTGTTTTCTAAACGTCTCTCTCATAAACACAGAACACATATCATAAAGGTGTTGCAGTGTTGCTAGAAAAAAATAAGTACATAGGTAATAATAGTAGTTCTTTTGATAATGATTCTACAAATGTTCAATAGATGGCGTTACGTGCTCTAAATTGATTCTGCTATTTTAATTTTGCCGCCCTCTTATTTAGGTATTTTAATTTAATGCATACTATACATTACATACATAAATTCTAGAGAATTTTTCGGCAAGAACAGTCATCATTATTTTGCACTATAAGTACAGGTTAGATTTTAAATAAAAAGGTTTATCTAAGTTTTACAATCACGTTTATTCACAGAACACCAGAAAGAGGAAAAATTCATTTACCTGCCTTTGTTTTTGTTTAGACGTGTACATGCATGGTGTGACAGTGTGCGTGGCCACATACGCCCCGCGCGCACACATTAACACCATGCATGTACACGTCTAAACACAAACAAAGGCCGACCGCACTCGTGGTTTGCAACAACTGTAAGTTGTTGTTTTATGACACTATTAATGCCGTTATGGATAGCTGTCTGTCGAGGAAAAAACGAACTAGTGTTCGTCAAAGGCAATGTTATCCGGAATGGTATAGTAGTGACATTATTTATTGCATAAAAACCAAAGCTCGTCTTCACAAACAGTACAAGATCACTGGGGCAAGAGAAGATTATGAGGCATTTGCACAGTGCAGATCAAAGGTCAAAAGTATGGCAGCTATCCTTAGAGCAGCTATCGCACTAAAGCGTTATCAGGACCGGGTTCAACGTCAACTTCACAAAGACCCTAAGTCTTTCTAGAACTTCGTGAAAACTAAAAGAGGTAGTAAAAATCCACTTAGGATCTTGAAAGACGGAAAGATGTTAGATGGCCAGCAGTGTGCTGAGGAGTTTGCAGAGTATTTCAGCTCCGTTTACAGTACAAAGCGGGCGGAGTTGAATGTAAGTGCTGCAATGGCGCATGCGGGTGGCGAGAATGGGGCGGCTTGGGTTCACCTGGAACAGCTAAGCATGGCCGATGTGCAGAAAGCACTTCAACAACTCAAGCCGAAAAGGTCTGTTGGACCGGATGGCATCCCGCCTTATATCTTCAGGGACTGTCGTTCAATATTGGCTGAGCCGTTGCTGTACATCTACAACCAATGCCTGAAAACAGCTGTATTCCCGGAAAGGTGGAAAACTACTCTAGTCGTGCCGGTACCGAAAGGAAGCTCGAAAGCGAAGGTCGATGGATACAGACCTGTTGCAGTACTTTCAACACCTGCCAAGATTTTTGAATCTGCATTTCATTCCAGCCTATTCATGCAGGTAAGCGCGCAGCTTTCGAACGCCCAGCATGGATTTCGACCAGGGCGGAGTACCACTAGTAATCTGCTTGGCTACATGGCTGATATTGTACCTGTGGTAGACGGTGGGGGGCAAGCCGATGCATCATACTTCGACTTTAAAAAAGCATTCGACTTGGTCGATAATGACATACTGCTGAACAAGTTGGCGGCAATCGGTTGCACTCCTCACTTGCTTAATTTTTTTGCAAGTTATATGAGAGACAGGCAACAGTATGTGGAATATGCAGGTGCAAGGTCGTAACCATACTTTACCAGGTCTGGCGTAAGCCAGGGTAGTAATCTCGGGCCTTTGCAGTTTATTTTGCTTTTAAATGATTTGCCTAGGGTGGTACAGGATGCAAAGTGTTTATTGTTTGCTGATGACCTAAAACTGTCCCTTGCTATAAAAAACCGGAGTGACTGTCAAAGGCTACAACAAGACATAGACAGGGTCGTAACCTGGAGCAAAGAAAACTTGTTGCAAGTTGCAAACACCCTACAGTGTGTCACTATAACTTTCACTCGAGTACACTCGCCTGTCCTTTACGACTACAACATTGACGGGGCTCCTATTGTGAGAGTGAAAGAGGTCAAGGACCTGGGCGTCCGACTTACCCAGGACCTAACATTTCGTGATCACATAGTCACTTGCTGTAAAAAAGCTTACAGGAACTTAGGATTTGTGCTCCGCACTGTTAATAGCTTTACTAATGTAAAATTAAGCTAATTATCGCAGTGTATAATGCATTGGTAAGAAGTCATTTGGAGTGCAACGCAATGATTTGGGCTCCATATGAAATAAAATATGTAAAAATGGTGGAACGAGTACAAAATAAGTTCGTTCGATATTTATATTTGAGACTGTACGGTGTGTACCCATTTTACCCTCTTATGTATCCAACATTATTTGTGTTAGGGATGGTGGGGTACAACGAGCTAGGAGTTAGGAGAAACGTCGCCGTACTTCAATATATTTTTAAAATTATAAGGGGTAAAATCCATAATGAAGAATTGTTGGAAAGAGTGGCGCTATGTGTGCCAGACCGGTACGTGTGGCGACGCCGCCGACCGCCGCCGCCGCTGCTAGCGGTGCCGCGCGGCCGCACCAACTTGCTAAACGAGGCGCCGCTGACGCGCGCACTCCGCACTCTCAACCTAATAGATAAGAAGGTTGATCTATTCTGCTGTGCTCTGAGCGAATTCACAAGAATTGCGTTGTTTACTGTGTCGTATGAAGTGTAAAGTACCTATATTGTTGTGTATTTTATTCATATTATTATTATAGCTGCACTATTTTATTGGGTAAAAAAAAAAAGAAACCTGTAAAGATAGTTGTATGTAATTATAAATAAATAAATAATAAATAAATTGTAGGGAAGCCTGGTGGTAGGACGGAATGCCACATTGAGGAAGGGCAAAGGGAAGATCTTCCTCCGAGCTGGGGACCGAGGTCCAACGGATGTTAGTTGGAGGTGCTATATATAGCGAAGGAGACGGTGAAACTTCGCTACCGCGATGCAGGCTTCCCATACTATTTCACGTCGTAGTATGGCGACGTCGTTGATAAGCGTTTGTAGCGCCATCTGTTGACACAGTTATGAAGGTGTTTGCTTCGTGTCAATGTGCGGCGTATGCGGTAGGTGGAGCCGCCACATCACTCCCCCCCTGAGACCGGAGGTCGAAAATGTCAGTGAGTGTGCTCAGCAGTCAGTGCTTCAGAGCTTCAGAGCTTGCAAGTGCCAGTGGAGAGTGCTGCTGCAGGATGCCCCAGTCTACGGTGAGTCGAGACGGGTGGGGTGAAGGCGCGTTGCCAGTGATGCAGTGTGCTGCTCCTGCCTGCGGTGAGTCGAGACAGGTGATGATGACGGTGGGTCCGAGCTGCTGGTGTGCAGGCCTGCCACGCCGGAGTGATGCGCCCGACATTGATGCACCGGTCGTGGGCTGCGGAGACCAGGTCGGGATGATGCCGTCGAGTGTGCCGGAGGTCCAGGAAGCGTCGTCCAAGATGCTGCGATGGAACCTTGTGGCTCGATTGCTGGCTTGCTGTGACTGCTGGCGAAGGTATCTGGTGGATGAGGAGGTGATGGATGAGCGCTGCTGCGACGATGTTGTAGGTGCTTCTGTGCTCCGTAGGGGTCACCACTGTAGGGAAGCCTGGTGGTAGGATGGAATGCCACATTGAGGAAGGGCAAAGGGAAGATCTTCCTCCGAGCTGGGTGGTATAGCTCGGGGACCGAGGTCCAACGGATGTTAGTTGGAGGTGCTATATATAGCGAAGGAGACGGTGAAACTTCGCTACCGCGATGCAGGCTTCCCATACTATTTCACGTCGTAGTATGGCGACGTCGTTGATAAGCGTTTTTAGCGCCATCTGTTGACACAGTTGAGAAGGTGTTTGCTTCGTGTCAATGTGCGGCGTATGCGGTAGGTGGAGCCGCCACAAAATAAAAAGTAAAATGCAGGCGTTAATAAACAATATTGAACTTAATACCTATACAATTTGTAAAAATACCCTGTTTGATCGCAAAGGGGTCCATAGGCATACAAATAAAAATAACAAAAAAAAAACAAATGTTATTCATGAAAATAAAAGAGTTATCGTAATTTAAAACGCAAGCTTTTTTGAGGTTAAAAAAATTTATTTAACTCATAAGAAATTTACATTTCATTTACTGAGCTAAAACATGCACTTAATCTAGTAAAATTTTATGTCTCGGCGAGCAAAAATGTACTTAAACAAATAACTAAAAGCTTATATTTTAACTTAATTTTTAATTTGTCATGGTGTTGGTTGCTATCTTTAACTGATACTAGTAGCATAGTAGAATGCTAGTAGTTATGCAAACAAAATAAAACAATCAACTTAAATCTACCATAGCTTAACATAATTTATATAGCTAAACAAATATATATATATATTTTTTTTAGTAGTCAATATTGCTAGTTATGAAGGTTTTTAATCTTTTCTTGAATATTGCTAAGCTGACTGTGTCCTTAATATCTTTTGGCAAACTATTGTAAATATGTGCCCCTTCAAAGCTTATGTTTTTCTTGCCATAGTTTGTGCGGGGTATCGGCAACTGTAAGTTTTCCGCTCGGCGAAGCAATCGTTTTCCTTTAGCTCTATTAGTTTGAAATGACAATTGGGTGTGTATTACTTTTAATAAAATCTTTTTAATCAAAATGCAAGTGTTAAAATGGTAAAGTTGGTTAAGGGTCATAAGGTTCGTTTCGTAAAGGTTGTTTCAGTACTTTAATTATTTTATTTTGGATTACTTGAAGTTCTTTTAAATTTGATTTTGCTGCACTGCCCCATACTTCTATTAGATAGTCTAGATGTGATTTAACTAGAGAGAAGTAAACCGTATAACATACTTTTCTTGGCATGCATCTTATCATCCTGCGTATGGAGCCCAGGAGTGATGACAGTGTATTCTTCACTTTGTTAATGTGAGCCTTCCATGTTAGACCACTGGTAAGTATCAGACTAAGATATTTCTCCTCTGATGATTGTTTTATTGCAATATTATTTATAGTTAGGACTGGATAAACTAGTATTCTTTTATTTTTGGCTTTAAATAACATGTAGCAAGTTTTTGATGTGTTAACCGTTAGAAAGTTATACTGAAACCATTTGTTTAGCATGTCTAGGTCTTCCTGTGCTTGGCTGTAATTTCTTTTAGTGTTTGACCAAAGTAAAAAATGTACGTGTCATCCGCGTACAAGGTAACTTCCCCGTTTAGCGAGAGCTGTTTAATGTTATTTACATAAATTAAAAATAGCAACGGCCCAAGGATTGAACCTTGTGGAATGCCACAAACAATAGGATTAGGAGTACTTTGATATTTATCATATTTCACAATTTGCAATCGATTTGTTAGGTAGGATTCCAAAATTTTGTAAGCTGCTCCTGATACGCCAATACTGGTTAACTTTGTTAGAAGAATACTATGACTTACTGTGTCGAATACCTTTTTCAAATCAATAAATATTCCAAGGCCAATTTTTTTGCATCAATGTTATTCTTTAAGGTGGTAATTAAGTCTACTGTTGCAGCAAGAGTAGGTACTCGCCTTTGGGCGAAATCCGTATTGGCGATCATAGAGAAAATCAATATTATTCAAGTGTTCGTTCAAACGAGTATAAATTATTTTTTCAAATATCTTGGAAATTACCGGCAAAACTGATATTGGTCGGTAATTTCCAGGATCAGATTTTTTACCGGATTTGTGTATATCAGTGTGACTTTTGCCACCTCCAGCTGGGCTGGAAAGACACCATCATGCAGGCATTTATTTATGCAAAGTGTGATCTCTTGCAGTATGCAAGGTTTCAGACATTTCACCACTTTTGTGCTGATTCCGTCTATACCCACGCTTGAATTGGAGTCTAGTTGGTTTATGATTTTTTCCACTTCATCTTCAGTACATGGGGGTAGAGTTGAAAAGTTCGTGATATCTTCATTGTTATGAGTCTGGATGTAGGTGGTATTGTTATGATGGTATTTTGATGGAATCTCATTCGCTAGTCGTGTTCCCACTGATGAGAAGAAATCATTAAATACCTTGCATATTTCATAACCGTCTGTGATTTCGACAAGTTGACTCATGAGCGTTGGGGGAGCATTTTCCGTTGATGTTTTGTTTTGGAATAATTTTTTAATAAGCGCCCACATTTTTTTTGGTCGTTCAAGTATTTATTGAATTCCTTGTGATAATATTCCCTTTTTGTTCTTTTCTGTTTGTCCCTGTTGGTGTTAGCGAATGAATACAAAAACCGATTTCCCTGATATGTGTAGACTGTAGACACGGGTGACGGATGGCACGTCCCTGACCGGAACACTGACAACACGGACGACTCGGAACTCGGTAGGC